>JANIJG010025106.1:44628-64361 GCA_024611175.1 Megaceryle torquata | reverse complement strand
TTCAGATTGGACATTAGGAAGAAGTTCTTCACCATGAGGGTGGTGAGACACTGGAACAGGTTGCCCAGAGAGGTGGTAGAAACCCCATCCCTGGAAGTTTTTAAGGCCAAGCTGGATGGGGCTCTGAGCAACCTGATCTAGTGTGAGATGTACCTGTCTATGGCAAGGAGGTTGGAACAAGATGATCTTTAAGGTCCCTTCCAACCCTGACGATTCTATGATTCTATGCATTTTGAGGTTCAGTATATTAGATGTTACAATCAGGAACTCTCTGTACTGTGTTAGACAAAAGTGTGATTCTCTTTCCCTCCACTTTTCTCAGACTGTCCTCTATATTTTGGCTATACTGAAACTGTAAAGCAGTCACATAAAAATCCTCCCAGTCTCTTCTTGGTACCGTTACTAGTGAAGTACAACCTGATCAATGAAGGCACATAAAATGCAGCAATGTCTAATACCAAATAGTTCAGGTTTGCACATACCCCAAGATATTTATTTCTGTCCCTCCCACAGCCACCTGATTGCAGCTTGCAACCTAATGGGTTGTCTCTCTTAAAACCTCTTGTTCCTTATACCCTGTACTGGCATCTCCATGGGGCACAATCTGTCATATGCATTATTTATTATGTTTGTATAGAGCCCGGTGTAGTTGAGCCTGAGCATTGGCAGCCTTTTGTTGCTTAACAAAATGGTAAATAAAATATTACTCTGTCTTGAAAATCAAATGGGAAAGAAAGCAACATTATGCCACTGCACTAACCACTGGTTATTGTCTGCAGAAAGGTGTGGAAACAGACAAGAGGATGAAGTATGGACTAGCTCACATGGAAATTTGGACAGAGAGGTCTGTAGAAGTATGGTCAGCATATAAAAAGCAAACCATGAATGTTTGGGTTTTTTACTGTTTCTCATAACACACATCAAATTAAATAAAGTACAATTTATAAAATGATCAGATACCAGATTGCCCCAAGCAATATCCGAGGATATTGTGGAGAGCTAAAGTGCAAATGAGTTCAAAAGGGAATTTGATGAATTAATACGAAATAGACACAGGGACAGCTGATAAACATGACAGCCCAGATGCAATGTCTGCCTATGGAGGATCCTATGCTGTCCGTTGCCAGAAGCTGGAAGGGCTCAGCAGAGAATGCTCTTTCCATCAGCACTGGAAATAAATAGATGAATGATGAAGTTCCTGTTTAGAGGCTGCAGTGATCCAAACACTAAATAACAGTAGCTGAAAGTCCACTTACTATTAAAAATAGCAGTGAGAATGTGAAGTACATCTTTCTTCTGGCCAAGTGCTGGAGGGACTCTTTGCTGCAGAACTTGATGCTGGAAGCTTCCTGCAGAGGCACGCGCTGTGACACCTCAGCGATTGCTATAAGCAAAGCCTCTGAAATGCATCACCACTTTGGAGTAATGGTGAAGGTTTTCAGGTTTTCTCTTCAGTGACATATAACTGTGTCCTGCAGCACCAAAGAAATCTTTTACTTCCTTTTGTGTGAATTTTCATAGAAATTGTAAGCTGTTTCTTAGACAGATGGAGTACTTGAATCAATCCTTCTGTCATTTTCTTCAGTAGCACAATGAGATTTTTTGGGGTTTTCATGAAGAAGGAAGAATAATTTTGACAGATTTCCTGTATTACTGATTAAAAGAATCAGAATCGCACTCTATAAAAGACCAACAAAACTGACCGTTCTAGAACAAGAAGTGTATTTCTCGTTCTAGATGTGAGGACAGTTGTTTAGAATTTGGCTATTGCATTCAAAAAAAAAAAAAAAAAACCCACTATATAATATCCTATACAAATGCAGTTTATAAATAGACACATTTGGGCAAGTGTCTTTACTTCTCACTTATCCAGGGCATATGGACCTCTGTGATGATAAAGTCAGTATATGCACATTCAGGATCTCTGGTTAGGCTAAATGTTTACCTGATTCAGCATAGCATGCTGTAATAATGTAATTCAATTCTTCCTCATTTTTAATGTTATTTCATCCCGTTAACATAATTTGGTGAGCTATTATAGTTGTTACAGCTGCTAGTTTTGCCCTTAATACTGATTTCACTTATGACCTCAGTCAGAACTAGATTTAAAGTTTGAGATGATGTAAGTGAATAAGGATTATTAGATTTGTTCATATGGCAATTTAAATAAGAAACTGCCTGGCTTAGAATAAAGGATAAATGAAAAATGCATATGATTTATAGACCTGTCCATTTTAAAGATTTATACATAGAGTAGGATGATTAAGTAAGAGACAGACCTGATTATGTGAAATATGTAATTTTTGTAATGCAATATTGGAAGCAAGCTCCTAAACAGCACCAGCATAACAATGATCACCCAAACAGCTTTTATTACAATATTACTGTACAGCTGGCATGTAGTCATGTAAACACAAGCAGCAGGCCTCCAACCATTTCTTTACCTTGACAAATGGTAGATGGTGTTATGTTCCCATGAAAAGCATCTTCCCCTCCCAGTGACTGGCCGTACCACCTCCCATAAGCAGGCTGTGGGACTGGAGGGGCCTCTAGGCTTTGTTTACCCCTCCCATTTAAGAGCACAGTTTTCCTACATGTCTCTGCTTTCCAATGAATGTGTTCAAGCCCTCCCAAGGCTGCATGCCAGGATTCCTGATCTTCCATTAAACTCTCCTGTATCAGAAATACATCAAGATTTGACAGAGGCTATCGGGCCTCTCCCTCAGGACCTGAGAAAGTCCAGATCCATCATCACAGAAAATCCAGGATCGACAAATGTCCTACTTCTACCGCGTACCAGAAAGACCAAGCTCTTCCTTTGCTCCCCAGCAAGCTTGAAGAGCAAAAAAAAAAAAAAAAATTTCCTTTCATGGGTTTCAAAGCTGGAAGAAGCTGTTACAACTGTTTAGTCTCCCTACTTGTATAACGCAAACCACGGACCTCCCTTCATTCAGCAGTACCAGCTGTCTTCTTCAGTTCAGGACTGGACAAAGTCCTGAAGCTCACCATTAATACAGTAAAGGCCTTTGTGAATAACACAAGTGAAAGGAGCTTTAACACTTCTTGTGTCAGAGCATTACTACAGCCTGTTGTGTCTCCTAAGGCGCTATCTGATCACATAAGAATAAACCAATAATTCTACTTTGTGATTATTGTGGCATTTTTGTGCATACAGATGGAGATTTGAAGATCACATGGGAAACATACATACACTGTGTATAAGGATACCGTGATATGCCATTCTGTATGAATTAATACACTTTTTTTTTTAATGAGAAAGCTTAATAAATGTGTTCCAAACCAGGGGGTCTTCCATAACATAATTTGCATGAAACAGAATTGACCCAGAAAATTTTAATCTAAATCCCAATCTGATTTGTATAAAGTAATTTAATTTCCTCCCTAGTAGTTATATGGATTTTATCAATTACACCAATTAAATTGTCAAGCAGATTTATTGACCAGTCATATACAAGACACTTTCGTTGATGTACTATTCTGGTATCATCAACTGGTCATGCATGTCTAGCCTTAGGTTTTGGTGTCATGTGCAGCGGAATACTCTAAAGAGAAGGTTCTAATAAATGAGTGGTGTGAACCAAATTTTGAAATGAGGATAGAAAGCTTCTTGTTTTTAACTGTAGGCACAAAATTACAGGTAAGAGCAGATGCAATCAATTTAGATGCTTAGCCATCCTACATGGAAAACACATATTTGATTTCTGACCTCAGAGTTGAACCTCAGTTAGAGATCTCCATGATAATAGCTATTATCTAAATGTAATCATTCTTGAAAAAATGCACATCCAGTTAATTTCAAATATAAAAACTGAGGCATAAAATTAAAGGTTGGTTTTGAACTTGGCAACCTGTGTTTTTCAGTACATTGGATTTTCTCTACTGACTGGGTTGTAGACAAGTGGCAAGCCCTCCTGAAATAACCTTATTATCCATCTTGAATAATTTTGTTATTAAAATAAATTTTAATTTGTCAGAACAGATTATTAAAATCAGACATCTTGCTTCCACTGAGTGAGTCACAGTGCAACTTCTTATATCTTCATAACCTTCTCCTAATTTCCTTCTACAACTTTGTCAAGAAATGAGAATAATAGTGGAAAAAAGAATGAAGAAGTTACAGATCTTTGTAGTCAAGGAAAAAACAGAAGTAAGGGGATTTCTGTGGAGCAGATTCAAAAGGCTGAAGAAAAAAGAAAATGCAAATGATGAACTTGATGCCCATGGGAATATTTTGGTCCTCAATTGCTTACTGCAGCTAGACAAAGCACAATGACACATAGACTCCTCTCCTATTTGGGATTCAGAGATTATGCGCCATAGTATGTTTGTTCTCCTAGAATACTCTTCTAGAACTAACATTTTTTTTAGAAATACTAGGCACCCAGCATGAATAAGAGAAGACATTGTCTACCTGTTTAGTTTTATTGTCTACCAACAATAAAACTAAACCCTGTGGTGTCGGTTGCAGGGAACGACAAATCTGTCGATTGGTATTATCTCCTGTTAGAATTAAACCTAAGATTTTGCTTTTCATTGTTGACATAGGAAGTCTGAATTTTTGGTTCGTGTCACTGTAATTCTTAAACTCTAGTCTTAAGATACATGGAGAAGCTTGTAAAAAGCAATAAGTGGCATGAGATGGTAAACAGAGCTGACATGTGAAAGACAAAGGCCTTTTGGAAAGAAAATAACTTGAAGTACTGAAAAGCCACTTGGTCTGTTTCAGAAATGCTTGGCTACATGCATAATCTCAGTATTTTTGGCAAGCATGACTGTGAGCGTATGCTTTAGCCAACAGCTCTGTATCACTCTAGTGAATGATGTCATGAAGGATATTTCATGATAAATATGAGAGATAAATAACAGCTAGCTATGTCAGTGCCAAACACAGAACAAATATGTCTATGTAGCTGCTTGATGGCTCACAACTGTTTCTCTGTCATGCTTAAATCCTTTCCCATTTCACATTTGTGGTCCTTCCTTTTCCTTTTTTAAATTCACAGTGTTCCTTCAGCCTTCCTGCACATTTGAAAAATAAAGAATAAGGGAGCCAAAAGGCTAACACAGAAGCAAACAGCATGGAAGAAATGTCTTCTTTGGACAGGCATCCAGTTGCTGACTGTCATGAAAACAGTCTGCTAGAGTCCAGGAGAGCAAATATAGCTCCGTCAGGGACTAAGCTGAAGGCAGTAACTCAGATGTTGGCCTGCATTAAAGCCATGACATGCTTAGGAAATAGGAGAAAAAGTCAATCCCAGACCTTCACAGGACTTCATCCACTAGCCTGGTCTGCAATGTAGCGTAGCTGTTTTACTCATGAAACCTCTGAAGGTGATGGTAATGGGTGGAAGTGTGCACAGCAGAAGTCACACTTGTACCTAAACAGAAAAGAGCCATTACAACACATATTCCATATGATTCCCTCCACTTTGCCATCTGCTTTGCATAGCTGGAGCAGCACAAAGCTGAAGTAGAAGGTACCTTTGGGTCTGCACTGGGGCATAATGCAGACATGATATCGTGGAATATATTTCAGGCTGCAGAAACTTAAAGTTAGTTGCAGATGGGCAGTGACTATGACTTCCTTGTTCCTGAGTCAGACATCTCACCTTGAGTAAGGCAGCAATGTTTTTACTGGTTAATTTTGTGGTGCTTTCCCATTACAGTTCAGGGGCAAAAAGCCAAAGCACACATTCCAAAATGCAGGGAGTAACTGAGCTCTTGTCGTGAAGAAATCCAAATGCTGCAGCAGGGACAACAGAATCTAGATGGAGGGTGTCCTGCCAGAAAAATAATACTCTTCATTGTGAAGATGGTACCGTAACACCCTGAATGTTAGGGAATATTATTTTTTAGCTACAGAAATTGGATAGTCTAGGTTGATTTCTGGCCTTTGGTGCTTAACCTAGCTGTAATTACCCAAGACTGTGACTTAAGGAGACAGTATCTCATTCCTTTCTCCTCATTTAAGAGTAGCTTTAAAAAAACCTAAAATAAGTATTATTTAAGATGGAGTCAGAACACACTGGTATCATCTGAATGATCTGAGGACCAGATATGGCAGAGAAGAAAGAACCATTATTAACTTAACTCTTTCATCAGGCAGGTCAGCAACAGACACCATAGGAGGAGGGATGAGAGGTCAGGAGAAAGGTCACGAGACACCACTCCAGAAGAAACCTTACAGATATCATTTGGTCCCAAACAAAGTGATATGAAGGATATGAGTTGGCAGTAATTAATGTCTCCTGCTCTCCCAGTCCCTTTTGGCCATGAACACTGGGGACACTGCCTTGTGGGCTGCAGAGCCAGCAGCACCTCAGTAGGTTATCCAGCAGGTACTCCCTGCACTGACCCCCACGGGACAGTTTGGTTTTACATTGCCTCCTGTTAAAAGCTGTGCTGTTCAGGCATTTAAAAACACCCCCTACCAGGTTGTTCTCCCAAAAGTGGGGTCATTTACCCACAGTGCAATACATCGATATACACACAGAGCTGAGATATTTTACTTAATCCATGTTTGCGCAAAGATGGGTCATAGACGCTAATTCCACAAAGCCAGCAGACCACACAAAGGAGCCACAAAGTATTTATCATATTCCATGATTAATAAAAACATGCCGAAATTTACACTCATTGGTTGGCATACTGTCCACTACTGATTAGTTATATTTAAATTAGCCTCACTTGCTATGTAAATTAACATGCATGCTTTTTAGGGGCTGGGAGGAGGACAAGCCTTTTGGTCCTAAATTGGGTTGGTGGTTGTGCTCTCCTACTGCCACCTTTACCTTTCTCCCACTTTCTGCAAACTTTTGCTGACTTTGCGCTTCTTCTGGCAACTACGCATCTCTCAGTGCCTTTTGGACAGGAGGTTCCTTTTTATCGGTCTTTACAAGCTCCTCCTCAAAGGCCTAGTTGACAGTTTTTCAGGGTTCACTGATAAAGTGAATGCTTCCTTATCTCTTAGCTCCTTCCTCTGACCACCTGATCATGTTTCACAAGGCTAATTGGAAAATTTCGTTGCCTGCTGTATAACAAGGTGACCAAAAATAAAAGCAAAAATAATCTCTGATTTTGAAAGTGTCAAGTTTTTTATAACCTTGCCTTGCTTTAAAGTCTTTAAAGAAGGATTTTTACAAATGCTTAAGAAAGTGGTGGTTCTAATTTAATTATGGCATACAAAATAGATTTTGTACTCATGAATAACTTTTAGTCTATTAATTTTGTGGGCTCAATACACACTGAGACATGAGAGTGATTCAGCCAAATTTGCACGTAAATGCAGGTAGCAGTCTGTATGCTTCGTTGGCTCTTCAAATATTGTTAATGCTATTGCTTTCATTCTGGTTGGTATTTTATCAACAGAACCATATTAAGCATTTAAAAAAAAAATTATGAGGTGCAGGATCCCAGCCGATATAAGGGGGTTTAGTTTTTAATTTAGGCATACATAGCTGATGTCTTCCTACATGCTCATCACTGGAAGAATTGGTGCAGAAGATGTTTTGCAAAAGGTTTTCAGTCCGGCAATTGTGAACTGTTTTGCCTAGGTCATCCCAACCATAAAGGCTTGAAGACAAACCATGGGAGAATACAAACACCTTAAAGAGACGGATACTGATGCTGAAAACATCAACAGAACAGGGAAAAAAAAAAAAAAAAAAAAAGAGAGATACTACCCAAACTGCATCCAGGTAAACATAGAAATGCCTGTTTGCAAACAACTCCCAAGAGAAAAGGCAGTATGATACACATACAGCTTCCACATATATTTGGTCTAATCAAGGTGAAGATCCTGCCAGTACAAAGGTGGCAACTGTTGTACTAATCTAGATCAGTACATTTTCTCCTATTTCCAGCCTTTCTGTGGAAGCATCCAAAAGACAAACAGGTTTGGTACAATGCATTGTTGGTGCATAGCAATCTGGCATGAGGAATCCATGAGTCTTATTGATTTAAGATATCAAAAAGAAAAAAAGATACTGAAACAGATTTAGGAACCTTTAAGATGTTTTAAAGATACAATTCTGAAAAATTGTAAGCAATAGGCAGTGTCAGTGGGCACTGAAGTAAGTTTCAAAAGTTGTTCAAGCAAGTAGCAATAATAAAACTGCAGTTTGAGTAAGCAAACTTATAGCTGAAATATTTTTTTTCCAGAGATAACAAAATAGTTTCTGATAGGTGTGGATTCCTAAATGCCTGAGAATCATTTTTTTGACATGATATAGGCATCTGCCTAAGAGAAACTCCCACATTCCAGTTGAAATCTCCAACCTAACCTAAATTCCTAAAATTGCTAAATCTGACTCAAGAAAGTTTCAGAGCTACATAGCTCTTCTTATTCTAGCAAATCCACCCGAGTCAAAATGTATTTGTCATTTAGCCATGAGCTCCATTGCTGGCTAGATACTATCTTTCTAAATTCTGCGGCTGCAAAATACAATGCAGTCTCCCCTTTCACCTTGCACTGTCTTGAGACTCTGTTTCAACAGTCTCAGTAAAAAATTGTTCCTGGCACAGCACTGCATTAATAAGTAAAAAGAAATGAAATATATATATATAAATATTTGTCTTTTCAAGAGCTTTAAATGTACAGCAAATAGATCTTGAAAGTACCAAGTGCTTTGTCGTTCCTATTTTCCTCTACTTTGGTAGTGAGCAGCCAACAGTAGCACAGCACTTCAGGCTATCAAAATTATGAAGACATTGACTGTCTCCAAAACATCAGGACCTCTTATCACATCACATTGTTAGATCCCACAGATACCACTACCATGGAAGTGACAAGTTCAACTAAAATAGGAATGTAGACCTTTCTACTGATAAGTGCTAGCCATGTGTAGCAAGTAATGGCTTTTGTCATCTTCCCTTCCCAATATCCAAACAAAGCTGACTTGTTCCTGCTACCTGTATCAAAAAGATTTTATTTTCTGCATTTCGGTATACTTTCTTCTGCTTGAGATTGTTTAGAGGGTTTTCTTCTTGGATTTTTTTCCCCCCTCTCTTTTCCTTGGCTTTCAGCTGGTGTCCCTACTGGGATTTTTGTTGTAGTCTTTTGGCTTTGGGTTCTTTTTTTTTATATGGAAGGATCAATTTATCACCCTCTCCAGGAAGAACACAAGTGTTCCTCAGCTTACAACTGTTATTTCCATTAGCCCTGCACTAGAAGTATATTTCTGTGTATGTGTGCAGTCTTCTCCTCTAGCACACACTATTGTGACTATGTTAGTAGGAGGAATTCCTGCTGAGCTGTAGCCTCAGCTGGGCCCCAGCTACCATCTGAAGAAGGAAGAAAGCATTAAGGCACAGATTCAGAATAAGCATGTAGGTGCCTAAGACCCATCTGTACAGGGACGCTACCAACTGTCCTTGTACTGAGATCCACTGATGTAACAAAAAGATGCCCTCTGAAGAACAAAGGGTGGATTTTCCTAAGCTAAGGCTACTGGACCAGCACAAATATCTTTCGTCTTGGAGGATGGAGAGGGAGCTGGATCCTATCTGGCCACACTTCAAAGAGGGCAATGCTGAACTTTGGAGATCTGCTATATTTTGCACTGTATGTCAAGGAGGGAAAACAATACCTTCCTGGTTCTAGAAGGAATTGACATTGATTTTCTTTCTCCAGGTGGTAGGGAGAAGTAGGTGGAAAAGAGTATGGGTCAAAAGAAAAAACCTGGGCCCACTGCTTTTCTGTGGGAGCCTGCTGTGAATATGCAGAACACCAGCAAGAGTGGGGCAGTTTGGGTAAAGTTTTGGAGAAGAAGAGTCATCAGATTAAGTTGCCAGGATGAATCCAGGTTTGCAAAAAGCAAGTGAATTGCAGCTCCTTGTTTCATGCTTAGCTAGCTGATTCTGTGAATGGGTCGCTTGATGTCCAGGGAAAAAAACTTTTTACTTTTTCAGTATCTTGAGTGCAAGATCTTTCTGTGTTGAGAAATAATTGACTTACCATCCCTGAGTGTATATATATATATGTATATATTCCTTGCAAGAGGATGCACTGAGGGATGAGGCATGAAAGCATATATGCATTACAGACTTGTTTAGGACACTTTCATGAAGTATTCTCCCATAATCTGTGTACAGCTCCATAAACTGGAGCCTCAGCAGAACTAATGCAGCTATATCAGAGCCCTGACAAACGATTTGTAGTAAGAGCTTAATAAGACACATGTTCCATCCAGGTATTTATATGGTGATTTCACTGGTATAGTATCTGTGTATCTGACATAAAGAAGAGATGTTAAAACCATGTGACTTGTAGAAAAGTATGTCCCAGATGTATGCTCAGCTTGTTCTGAATCTAATTGCACATGCCACAGGTGACCACTACATATTCATTCTCTCTTTCTCCTTTCTGCCCATGCAAACACTTTTAATGAATTCATTTGTTTCAAAGCACAGAGCAAATACTTGACCAAAATTAAGAAAGATTTTTTTTCCCCCCCCTTTGCTTTATAGCTAACATTTCTATCACTAAGAACTGAAGCACCTTATGCATGGAAAAATTTGCAAGAGAGTGGTTAAAACCAGCACCAGTTGTAGGATCTCTTATGCTGCAAGAAGTATGAAAATAAAATTAGAACGGGGCACACATTAGGAAAGGAATAAATATGTTGATACTTGGTTACTGTCAGAGTGAGAAACTAATGGGATGGTGAGAAAACACTCAGATAATAAGTAGGAAAATAACTACAGCCTAAAACTAGGCAGCAAATTCTTGACACTCTTATGTTTGGGACTGACAGTACCTGCCTGCTCCAAATAAGGGTCCAAACTTAACATTTGCATCAGCTGTTGCAAGAATTTCTACTCCCTCCTTTAGCCTCCACCATAAATACTCTGAGGCTAAAGAGCCTGTCCCTCCTTTTCAACACTGTCACAAAGCCATGTTGAGGAGCAAAGCACCCATAGCAAAATCAATACCAGCTAATTAAGATATTTATTAAAGCTGATATTAACGCTTCTCTGAGAGAAGGTTATCTATTAATTTCTTACCTTGATGTCCTGGTCTCACTGGGACAGAATCACAGGCCAGCCGTGGTCTGCAGGCCTTTAGCAGTTCGGAGTCAGCCAGGACAGCTGACCTGACCTCTCACAGGTGCATCCCATCCCATAAGCATCATGATCAGTATAAAGGAGGAAGTTTGCCAGTTCTTTGGGCTCCTGTAGGCTGCCTTTCTCATTGTAAGTGCTTTACATTTGCTGGGTTGAGTATAACTCTTTGCTTTATATTGGTATTAGTTTTGCAGTTTCATTAAATCTCTTTTCATCTGTCTGTTTCATAAAAATTAGATTTTGTAAGTTAAAGAAAGTGGAAATGATGCATGGGAGATGTACACAATATGCACTAGCTCTCCTTTCCCTTTGACTAACTTAGGAGGATTTCTGAGAAATTACTGTACTGCAAATTGAGGTAAGAAAGGAGATGGAGACATTTTTAAATATAGTAACAATTTTTTAGCCTCAGATCAAGCTTTTAGTCAGATTTAAGGAAGCTGGTTTTCTTTGTTTCTCTGCTCAGTGAACTGTTGGACCAGGACAAACTGATAAAAACTTTCATGCTTCCTGTTGTGCAGAACTTAATTAAGAGGTTTGGGGAGGCCTTTTGTTTAAGGGGTTCATGCTAAAAGAAGTGTTTACACCACAACACCTATGTAATTATGTTTTCATTGGTTTATTAATAAACATGCTTGTAAATAATACTGAATTTGCAGATCAGAAGGAGGTCTGGCTGCCTTTGTTGGCAGAGTGTCTGACATGCAAAACAGTCATGCCATTGACTGGGACAAGGCATAAGAGCTCTCTGACACCAATACCTTTGCTGTGGGATACTGCTAACAGAGCACCCCCTTATTCATCATTGTTTGAGGGCAGAATTTGAAGTTCTGAATACTGGGAGCCAGAGACCTGAACAGTATCCCTAAATCTACAACTGTAAAACCTTTTCTGAGTGAAGGTTATCTCCAATTTAAGGTCACTGGGCCACCCTGACAGATGTTTCAGTACTGCTCTAGTGGCCCATGTGTGCTTCTGAGTGTGTTAAGGACCACAGGTAAAACACTTGGGTCAGAGGAAAAAAACAACAGCCAAGGACAACTGCAACAGAGCTTCTGTTCCCTCTTAACCATTTAAAACCCACTGTCTTGGTAAAGACTAAGTGATTAAATGGGTCTTTTAAATGTACATTGTTGTAGGAGCCCATAGTGGCCCCAGAGAGACTCTGGGCTCCCTTGAGGAGCAGGATGTGCCAGGCTGCATGCCCAGTGTTGGGTCTGGCAGGAGAGTGCCTTGTGCTCTAATACACCACCTGTGCCTCAAGTGGTACTGGAGATGGACAACAACCTTGAAAAATTAAAGGAACTATAACACTGGTTTCTAATACTGAGATGTGTCCAAACATCCCCCAAGGTCTTCTCCTATGGCATATCCATCAGTGCCTTCAAAACACACGCTCCTTTGCTCCATCTCTTGCAAGAAACTATAGCTTAAACTGTCATGTATTTCCTAATCATTAGAAGAGTTGATTTACAATCTTAAAAATTATTTGTGAAGCTTTTGACTGTGCTAAAAAACAAAGGGGGAGGGGGGGAATGTTAACACTAATGAATAATATGGAACCTAAGGACTTCTTGTGATGGATATGTGTCCTGGCATTTGTACTACGAATCATAATGTGAAGTCTCTTGCATTTAGCTTGGAAGAGATATAATTTCTTTAACTTTATTTTCAATGGCAAAATAAACATTACTGCCTTCAGTTATGCTTCCAGTTCAAAAGCCAGAGATCTCTGGCATAGAAAAAAGCTGGACATGGAAGACACTAGCTGATTCCAATTCATTTGGATCTTTGAAAGAAAACTCTTATTTTATTTGAATTCAAGAAATAAAATGCAGGGAAATAGTAGGAGTATTGTAACACAGCTATTGCATAGTATCATGCTGGACACAGTGTAAAACAGGGAATGTCATCCCTGATACCAAAAAAAAGAAAACCAAACCCCACTAGAAACTGCACAAATTTATCCCTGAAGAAGTGACACTTTCAATGTCTGCCCTGACAGCCTTATGCCTTGTAAATGCTGAAACAAGTCTGAAACACTCAGATAAGAAGTGATGAGAAGTGATAAAAGGCCTTTTTGAAGGACAGAGAGAACAAAACAGATGGAAAAGATGTCACTAGGACGTTCAAGAGTAAGTTTGGGTAGTGGTAAGTAGATAGTAGATGTGTTGTGGAAAATGCAGTTCAAGAGGTAGTAAAGCAAAGTTGTGATAGATATTTACATACCAGGTTGATCACTCTTGTTTTGTGGTTTATTTGGGGATTCTAAAAATCGAGGAGAAAAAAAAAAAAGCAAGTGCTTACTATCAAAAGCACGTAGCGAATTACTTTGCATTGTTATATCATTCTAGTTTGGGATTTTGGGCTTGGTTTGTTGTTTTTTGTTTTATCTTCGTTGTCGAGTCCGGTCCCCCACCCTAACTACCGTACTTTCTAACTCGTCTTCTCTATTTCTAGCTCGTTCCAGTGACCGAATGCTGTTACTCCCCCCGGGCACGCAGGAAGCCCCCAGGGCACAGGTGGGCGCCTGACCCGGGAGCTGCGCTTGGCTGGGCGGTGGCGGGGATTTCTGTGCCCCCGTCCCGCCCCCGCGCCGCCTCCCGCTCGGGGGAAGGGCCGGTGAGGCTAAGGGTAAGCGGGGCCGGGTTTGTGCCTGGCCGTGGAAGGCGGGCCGGACGTCCGTCCTCACCGTACACACCTCCAGGTGCGTCGGCTGCAGGGATCAAGGGGGCTGCCATGGACCACGGACCCCCCCCAGCCTCTTCGGGCTCCGCTGGCAGCCGGGCCCGCCTCGGCCCTGGGAAGAGCGGCGGTACCCGCGCCGACCGGGGGAGGCCCTCTCCCCTCCCGACTCTGCTGCGGGAGGAGGATGAAGCGGCTGTGGCTACGCAAGGAGGCGGCGGTTCCATGGCGGAGGTAAAGGCGGCGGGGGCGGCTCGGTTTCTCCGGCCGGGCAGCGCCTGGCACCGGCAGGCTCTGGGTCTGCCTCGACCCAATGACCGGGGCGGGCGGGAGGTGCAGATATGAAGGAGGGCTCTTTCCTGAACCAGACCTCCTCCAAAAAGAAGTGGGGCGGAACACTTCCAGAAGTGCATCGGGGAGTGGCCCGTGCGCTTCCCCTTCCCGTCGCGGGGTAGGGGTCCCGGGCGGCGAAAGCAAATGAAGCGGCAGGATGGTGCCGTGAGGTGCTGCCGCGCAGCCTTTTGCTAACAGAGCAACAGGAACAGGCTCTCCAGGAACTGGAGTGGGGTCAGCCCATCAGAATAGCCCTGGCCTGGGCACATGCGTAGCCCCAGCGCCGCTCATTACCTGCAAGGCTAGGACTGACACTTCTGTTCGTCATTTTCTCCGGAATCCCCTGGCTTTTCTTCATGTGGCAGTTGAATGATGTCATGTGGCTGCAGAAATGCGGCTTCTCTGCAGTACATGACTGCGTGGAGCAGAACTGCACGCCTCAACTTGGGGAAGGGCTTGCGTGTTGTAGTTTGGTACCTACACCTGTCAGGGACAGTTCTTGTATCTTGGGAGTACTGCTGTGCCCGGGCTGAGTTCCAGCCTGGTTGTATCTGCCTCTGCCTTCAGCATGTTATCTTGAACTCGAGCAGGAAGTACCTGGCAGCAATGACCACTTTTCCCATTTTGGTAACGCAACGCGAAGTCCTTGCTGCACCTCGTCCTGTGGCCGAACTCTGCACGCCTGTCAATCAAAGATTAGCTGACCCGTTCAGCGGCAGGGGCTGCTCTTCAGAGTTAAGTCGCTAGTGGGCACAGAGTTTCACTTTTCCTGAGGAGTTTATGCTCTTGACACTTTTGTGATACACTGTGCAGGTACAAAATGTACATGAAGGCTAAGATGATGGTTTTGTAACTGATACTTAGGACATTTTGAAATACCAAGTTGAGCTACCAACACTTTATCAAGTTACTTTTGGACCTTTATGAATAGCTGGTTCTTATTATGAATTAACAGACAAGCATCAGCTGGTAATTGTTAAATTTCTTACATGGTAGGTTTTTTTTTTTTCCTTCACCTTTTATTTTTCCACTTTTTTTTTTTTTAAACTTGTGTTAGCTTGGTTATTTTTGTGAAGTAGTTGCAAATCTAGTTTCAACACCTTAACTGTTGTAAGGGATCACTCCTTTCTATGGAGAGAAGATGATTCATTTCTTTGCAAAATGTAGGTCTGGGACTCTTGAGCAAATTTTATTTAAGTGAAGGAATGATTGGAACAGGATAAAGCAATACTCAGTTCTTGACCTGAAATGTCAATAGACTTCTAAGTGAAACACTCATGATTCTTCCACTAGACTTTTGAAATGCGCGACAGATCTGAAACATAGAGGACAACGTTGATTTTAAGTGACCTTTGTAGGTTTGTATAAGTCCACTTGTGCTGTCAAAATGTTATTACAACAGTATAATGGATTTCAAAGTGGTTTAGCTGATTTATAAGCTTCATTTTGCCTTTTGTAAACATAGACCCAAGCTATTTTTAGCATTTCTCTTACTCATGCTAGATCAGGATGAAGAATCTCTGTAAACAGATGAAAGATCATTGGTGTTGTGGGAAAATTAGCAACTGGATTCAGCCCTGCGTTAATTTTATTAATTGATCTCCAGTCCCTGCTGAGAACAATGCTGGCGACACAATGCAACCTCTTGATCCTCATACTTAGGAAATGTATTTAAAACTACTCTGGAAGACAACTGTAGCTGCAAAAGAAAATGCATTTGGTGCAAAAGCAACAAAATGCTTTTGGAGCATACTGTGCTGCATCAGGTTGCCTGGCATATTTTTCTGCTCTGTGCGAACATGAATTGTACTGCAGTGTCAGGACAGCTTGAGCACTTCTGCTTTGACAATGAGTAAAGCAAACAGGTAGGTTCCTACATTCAGCTTTGTTGCCTGACAGACTGGGAACAGCCCTAACCTTTCTATTTGTGATGTTCTCAGCAAACTGTTTCATTCAGTCCCTTTCTGTAGTCAAAGATAAGTTTGTTGATGAAATGTATACCCCACAATATTTTGTTGCCTTAGTAATAAAAATAACAAAATATATTTCTTTGAAATCCACCTTTTAGTGGAGAAAATAATCATACAGTCTCAGTCTTGCTACCCATTTTCATAGATGAATTTGTACAACAGGACCAGGGGTAAAGTGTTTGTACCACAGCAGAGACTACATTTAAAAAAGCTTTTTGTTCTGAATCTTGTCTGTAATTCATTGTCCTGCATTACCTACAGCTGGTCATACCAGGTGGTTGGTAGAAGATGTGCTCCTATGGGTTAGGGTATTAAGTTTAGTGCCTTTGTGCCATTCTGATCTGGGTCAGCTACCCAGTGAAAGCTTGTGCATTTGGTTCTCATGGGTGTCTGAGATGGAGACTAAAGTATCGGGGTTCCTGTATGTGAACCATGAGTTATATCTTTAGAGGAAAATAAAAATAAGTTAAAAAAGGGCAGTGAACATTTGCTTTGAATAGCCAGGAAAACATCCATCAGTCCATGCAGGGAAATGGAGCAATCTCTGTAGTAATGAAAGCTGATTCAGGTCCTACCAGAATTGCAGAATACCTCAGACCAAGATTTTTAGACTCCAGTAGCCACATTTGCTAAGGAAATAAATAAAAAGTGTTAGAGTGAACTTCATCTTTGTTTGGGGTGATTATTTCTCATGGTACTTTTTTTTTTTTCTCTCTCCCCCCAGATACAACAGTGTCTGTGCACCACTTAGTATTCTTATCCACTGCTGAAAAAACACATTGCAGTTTGTTGGTTTTTTTTTTTAAGAAAGAATTTGCAATGGAGCACCACTTACTACTTAATATTCAGCAGCTATTTGAATGTTGACATCCACTATTGAAAATATGGGTGCATAACATTTGTCCTACTCAAACCTACTCACACAAGTAGGTCACACGGAGTGGGCCATATGTGAGTAGGTCACATTGACTTGCCTGGGTAAATGTAGGCATGTCTACTTATTTTTTCACAGTGTGCTTGTAAACTATTGTTGGATTGCACAAGGAAGGCATTTTAAGGAAAATGCTAAATTGAGACACTGTGTGCCTGTGTAAATGTTGAAGGTTTAATCATGGGAAAAAAAGGCATATGGAAAAAAGACATGCAGCTGACACTCAATATAGATCTCACATTGGTGGGGAAACAAGAGAAGCCATCTTACAGGCACATAACCTGGGATGCAGTCTGTGCCCCACTCTGCCAACTGCATTTTCCTTAGGCTTCTCACTGTAACCCTGTCATGACAACAGTTCTAAAAGCTGTTATGTTGAGCTGTAAGTCCATATGCAAAATGAACAAGAGACATTTCTCAAAGCACCTTGAAAACTATGTGTGGGGAAATGGGAGGTCTCAGTGCTGCAGGATGTGGCATCAATCCTACCTGTGTGGCACAGAACAGAATGCTAACTTGTTACGTTTGCTGCTGTTGGAGAGCTTGTCTTTTCTGCTCCTGCCATGGCATTTTGCTGGGGATATATGGAACTAATACTGTTTGGCCACTTGGTTTTCTGGCTGCCATTCCCCTGAGTTTCACTTTTTAATAACTCAGACTTGCCCTATAAAAGCTTAAAAAGTTTTTAAAAAAATATAAATATGCAAAGTCTTTAGCACTGATTCTTTCTTAAGCTAGCAATACCCCAGCCCTGGAACTAAAAAAGTCTGATGATATTACTATACATAAATGTTAACTTGAAAAATGCTT
The DNA here is from genome assembly GCA_024611175.1 of Megaceryle torquata. NCBI lineage: Eukaryota > Metazoa > Chordata > Aves > Coraciiformes > Cerylidae > Megaceryle > Megaceryle torquata. Next base: position 46,547 of record JANIJG010025106.1, on the reverse strand, counting down.
CTGAGACCACTGAGAACAATTTCGTTGCTGGAGAGTTAAAAAACAAACAAACAAAAAAACCCCAACACAACAACTATCCATCATTTGCATAAATGGGAAATGAGTGATGACTACATGGAAGTGATGGGAAAACAGAGCTGCTTTTACAGTGTTCATGGGATTATTTCCTGAAAGAAAAAGTGAAGGGTTTTGCTGCCTGGTCACATATAATCACCTATTTTAAGATTCAATCACTGGCTTGGATATGTTGTTGTGAAATGACATCCAGAAGATAGTGATAACCAAAACCTTCCATGAAATTACATCATTGTGTCTGGCTTAGAAGAACTTGTTTCCACTGTTTATGCACGTCAATTTCTGCTGCAGATGGGTTCAGTACTTGGGCACTGAAAGAGCAGGTGGTATCTGCACTCCTGAACTGATGCTGGTCTCATTCTGCCCACAGAGTCAGTTCATCCACATGAATGAACTGTTCAGTGTGTATTTTATTTTAAATGCTGTAGCTGTAGGAAAAAAAAAAAGGAGTGTATTTTAAAGATTAACAGTGTGTTGCTTTATAGTATTGTTTTATTTGTGTCTTCAGGATGCTGACCTGAAAGCATGTCAAGAAGCTTTGGATGGCTGCTGTCCACACCAAGGAGATGATCAACTGGAACTTTGAGAGGAGGAGGAAGATGTGATTCAAGTAAATGATGAAAAAAATGGAAGAAAGCAAAACTGTAAAGAGGAGATGAGGTAGGATATAGGTCTTATGATTGAGAGCAGTGAAATAAATGGAGTGAATGGTTTTGAAAGGAAAGTTTTCTTCCCTCTCTTCATTTTGAGTGCCCCTTGCAAGGCCAAGAAAGGAACAGTGACTTCAGATGATACTTTGTGAAAGATGCCTTTGTACATGTTGAAATTTCCCTCCTCCATATAGTTTATGTAGTTCAAACCTGAAGTTACAGAAGTCACTTGCAGCTAACCAATTTTTTTTTTTTTCTCCATCCTGAAGGTGTTGTTTTTGTGGGCAAGGATATTTTTTTGGCCTGCAGACACTTGAGACATGGATGCTAAATAATATAGCTTTCACCATTTAAGTAAAGTTTGATGGTCAGATGGTAGGATTACATTTTGGAAAGTAGATTGTTCAGATCCCAGTGTGTAATTATAAATAGAAGGCAGAGAAATAATCTTAATGATGTTATACTAAAGCAGGTGTACTTTGTGTTTTGTTTCTCTGAGAGGCACAATGAAAAGAGCATTTGTTTTTCTTGAGACCTCACAAGAGCTGAGAACATCAGATCTGAGTTTCTTCCCAGCCCCTCTGTTTGCCATCCCCCGGCAGCTAGGCTGTGAAACACTGCTTGATTTTTTTCACAATGGTGGTTAGATGCAGCCTCAGAGAGGAAGAAAGCCCAGTTCTGCTGTTGTGGGGCAGAGCAGGATGCTCTTGCTGTGGAGTTATTCTGCTTGTTCTAGCAACATATCTCCCATCAGGATTAAGACCTGATGGCAGGGTCAGCAGCAGTACTTCACAGAGCTGTGCTCTGTTTCCTCTTGGACTTTGATTTCTTTACCTCCTTTTATGTAAAATAACTGTGCTTTACAAAGCATTTCTGTTTCTTCTGTCACAGAGTAACCGCAACCATGTTAGATGCCTTTCTCTCCTTAGAGGGCTATTTACAGCTTTTGTCATCAGATGGAAAACATGCTTGAGGTAAGTTGGAAAACACATGTATTGGGATGCAGTCACTGATTACTGGACAATGACTTACTCTGTTTTGTCTAAGAAAAAAAAAAACAAAACCAAAAATCAACCCCCCGCACCCCAAAGAAACAGACAACAGAGAAAATATCAACAAATCAAGGCACTAAAAGCTACCGAAAAGAACAAACGGGGCTGGGAATCAGACCTTACAGCAGCTGTCCTTGTCTTG
>JANIJG010025106.1:31477-44461 GCA_024611175.1 Megaceryle torquata | reverse complement strand
AATGACTTACTCTCTTTCTTCAAAGAAAAAAAAAAACAAAACCAAATATCACCCCACCCCCCCCAAAAAAACCCCCAAACAGTGAATATATCAGCAAATCAATGCAGTAAAATTTACCTGAATATATAAAAGGTGCTGGTATTCACCCTTTACAGCAGCTGTCATTGTCTTGAAACTTGAAAAATTTTCCCCAGTAATTTGTCTGTGGTTTCAAAACTGCAAAGACCTGCCTTCTCTGTACCTGCTGCTCAAAGTTGGATGGAGCCACTGGACAACTTAATTAGTTCAACTGATAATTCCCTTTCTGAAACTGAATGCCAATTCATATTTATACCTCAGCTCTTGGTTTGTTTCTCTAGAGTAACACTGAGTAATTAAGCACTATCAGCTAATATGCATTTGCAGCCAAAGATTAGAGTTGCCATAAGTATTGGGTCACGTGCTTACAAGGATAGTACCCTCAAGAAGAACAGGCCCATCTTCACTGCAAATCAGGTCAGTCAGCATTAGCAGCAAAACCAAGTTGTTTTCTTTTTTATCTTCTGATAACTGTTTAATTTCTGGGTGCCCATCTTAACAAAAAGGACTTATCTTAATTGGAATCTCCCTCCCATTCCACAGCTCATAGCTGCAGTCATTAACCACAAAGCTACATCCCTTTCTGCAATGCTCCAAGGGCATCTTATATGTTTCCCATTGTAGGAGCCTTACAGGGTCATTAGAGTTTTCCATATATCTTCATGCTTATCTCTGGAACACCTAGTTTTGGGAATCTCTGAGTTGGATGGTGCCTTCCAGCCTATAAATTAGCCACCTCCTCTGCTCAGCTTTGGTAATGGATTGCACATAAACAAGGTTCAAAAGTTCATCAGTTTAGTTTTCTCTGTTCTTTTCATAATTTGAAATAAATTTCACTATAACAATACACAACTACATACTTTAAGACTATTAATGCACTGCCATCTTGTGACAATTTATCTGTGGAAAATAGATTGCTTGCTTTTTTCCAGCTACCAACTCTTTTCAGTGTGGGGCATTTTTAATGGTTAATGTGCTAAGGATATTTCTTTTAAATACCACCTTTCTCACACTACACGTGGTCTAGTAAAGGGTAAATCCCTAGGATAAATAAGGCTGGACTTCATTCTGTTACCTGAGCTCCCAGTAAGCATAGCAGAGAACTTAAGGCATTCTGGTCTTTATGGTACATCATTCCTTCCCTGTGGAAATTGCCTTTTACATTGTTCGATGAACTGTAGTCAGAAAAGTCCTTTCCTGAACCACAGTAGGGATGCTTAGCTATGGAAGACTGAAATCATACGCTTTCTCCTTGATGTATTTACATTCTCAAGTTTTTTGTATCCATGCACTTTATGACTACTTGCCAGCAACTGCCCTGACATTACCTTGCACAGTGGCTTTATACTTCTAGGATGCAGCAGCTATAACCCAGGCCAACAAAAGGTGTGATTAATGCTACTGCAGCACTCATTTATCATCTGGACTACAGCAGCTTTATTTTTGTAAAGAAATACTTGAGTTGTAATTACAAGTCAAGACATCCACAGAAGGTGTGATTAGGGCTGGGGGTGTGTTTCCTCCAAACTGATCAGTAAAGGAGTTGAAATCTGAACACAATAGACCTTAGTTAAGGAGTGAAGCCAAATGCCACAGCTCACAGGAAAAAAAAAAAAAAAAAAAGCCCCAAGGCTTTATAAACTGTGAAAGGAGTGAGAATGACCTCTTCTTCTCTCTTTTCTTACACCCATGCCAGTATGTCATTCATTGCAGTAGCAATGGCAGTGTTTTCATAATACCCAAACAATTGGTCAAATCACAACAAAAACAATGTAATGAAGAGGGGGAAAAAAAAACCAAACAAACAAACATAAGGTGGCTGAAAATAACTCGGGTTTTATTTTTCTTAAGTGCTAAGGATATCTGCTTGAAGAGCGAAGGTCAGCGATTACAGTAGTACAAGCAGAAAGAGACTGAATTTGAGGAGGAAGACTGCATTCATGGGTCTGGGAAACCCAGCTGACTGTGATGTTAGGAAGTCTACTAGTTGAGGCTTCTGAATGAGGGAATCAATTTAGCTTTAATTAGAGGTGTAACGGTAGTTATATAGACCTATGTAGAAGCAGGAACTTAAGTTTCTGGTGAGAGGACATCAGTGTGGGAGAAGAGAAACATTACACATGAAAGAAAAGTTCTTTCCTAGCACTGAAAGAAAAATTGTAGCTCAGGTTCATCTTCATCTTAAATTCAGTGGATTTATGTATTTCTAACAGAGTAGATTAGCAGTTGTTTAGATCTCTTCTACTTTTCCTAGTTTGCCTCAGAGGGGCCTACAGGAAGCTACATTTTTCCTCACTACTTTCACCATCATGTATAATTAATTGGTACTTTATTTTCCTGGAGACAACTCACATGGTCAATCTGCAAATAGATTCTGAAAAAACAGTATCTCATTCAGCAGTATCTTACCTTCATCCTCTGCAACTGAGTAATTTTCAACTTTCTTCAATGAAAATGAGTGATGGTGAATGAATTCCTGTTCTGTTCCTAGTCTTTGGTAACATTTACTTGTGTACCTTACTTTTTCCTGCATTTGGGTACCCTCCTCAAGAAGTACTCAACTTTTTAAAACTGGTGTTTTTAAAGTATCTTCAAGGTTAAGGAATTTTTTTTTTTTTTTTTTTTTTTTTTTAATATTTTCACCAACCAGATCTTACTAGCATAAATTAAATTGACCAAAACTTCTATTTATCTGTACTTGGGATATTGAGGTTACACTCAGATACTGGCTTTAAATGAAGAGAAGAGCTTTTAGGTTTGATATTTATTTGTGCTATGAAAAAGATGAGATTTTATTCACAACAGCTTATCCTTTTGCAACTGAAAAGTTGCAAAACCTGGAAAAAAGATGGCTTGAAAGGCGGGTAATGACTCAGGCAGGAATGTGAAGAGGAATACTAGTTTGCAACATATTAAAAATAATCAGTAGTAGTAACAACTAGATAGCAACGAATACATTTTTATCTTTTATAAGCAAACCTCATAAAACTGGTATGAAGAACAATCTTACTGATCATAGCATGAAAACATAACACCTTTATAGTAAGGTGTGTTAAAAACAGCACTTGGGCCAAACACATTGAAACTACACATACATACAAGTCTAAATGCCAGATTATACCTTTTGAAGACAAACTGTCATTAGCTTATAAATCCTATGGTTTGTTTGCACTTGTGTTTTACAGTAACTGGAGGCATCAAGTAGCGCGTTCTCAAAAAAGACCACTGCCTTAGAGTGCGAAATACACCGAGTTATTGATAATGAAATTGACCAGTTTGAACATTTTGGTCATTCCTTTATATTAAAAGATTTCTTTAATGTGTGCATTTCTTTTTCTATTTGTTTTGCCATAGCCTCAAACTGATAGGATAAACAAGTAGTGGAAGCTTCCATTGGTGAGGCCTTGAAATTTCTTGCTGTTGGTTACTCATCAGCTTGAAGCAGATCTACTGTAATTGATATTCTCAAGGAATTTAATTGCTAGTACCTGAACTTCAGCTAAAACATGCAACAGGTAACAACAGGTATGTATGTTTAACTGTAAACTAATTCTAGTTCTCAGAAAACCCACAAAACTGCACATTTTTGAGTCAGCAAGATTATAACATTTTAAATAAATGACATAAGCATTTTAAAGTCTATGCATGTGGCCTTGTGCGACCCAGTCTTAAGGTTTACTTCATGGCCCAAGTGCACAATTATACTAGACCCATTACCGATGAAACCAAAAACCCCAGTATTTCTGTTTTAGGCCTTGCAACGTAAGTTTCTAAAGGCCTAGAACAGGAGAAAAATACCCCAAGTGACAACCTTCTGATGCTCTGTAGTGAGTTCTATGAACTCTTATAAAGCCAGCTAATATTGAAGGGTACACCCAATTGGGTAAGAGTTACATGGTTAAATTTTTGCATATACTGAAAATAAAAGTATGTTGGAACTCTTTCAGAGAACAGCCCATTCTCCAGATGATCCAGCCCCCATCCATCCAGATGATGTAAAGACCTCAATGCCAACCCCATTTCATTACCTGTACATTTGTAGAGTGGGAAATATCATGAACTGCCCTCAATTCATTCCACTCTTGTTAATGTTCCAACAACTATATTACTTTAATAAAGGTTATGCATGAACCTCCCTTTCCGAGAGCTCAAATAACAACTGTACTACAAAACCTGTCAGATGAATTTTGGGTGGACTGCACATTAAAACAGTGCTGATGACACAGGCGCTGAGCATTATATCTGGGTCTACTAGTTTTCTCAAACCTTCAGGTAGCTGCCTCCCCCCTGAAAAGACAGAACTATAGGCAGAATTCAGAAAAACATGCCATAGCCTGTCATTACGTATTGCCTAAAAAACTGTCAATACTTTTTGATGAGTCCTCCCTTTGTGACTAACCTGTTTTAAGGAAAATTTGAACACCCCCCCCCACCACCCCCCACTTCTTAGTTTAATTCTTCAAGTATTTGTGAAAGTTAGGCTAGACAGATAAGGAAAGAGCAGGTTTCAGAGTTTTCATCCCAATGCAAGGTGTTTGTAAAGCAGTTTTCAGTATGGTTTAGAGAATGGCCTTATCCACACTGTACATGAGTCGAGGAGATATTCACAACAGTATCACTGCTACAGCAAACTTTTAGTAGTTATAAAAGGTGGGAAACTCCTGACAAGTCTACCTTGGCTTTCTTATTGACAGATTTTAACTTACAAGATCCTAACAAACCAGGAACTATGCCATGTAAAAAGACAGGATCTAGCCTCAAACCTACTCTGGAGCTAGATGTATAGTGAAAAAGCTGTTAGCATGGAGAAAGGCATCCCTGAAGTAGGAGCAACAACAAACAATTAAGGCTTGTTATGAACACTAGAAAATTGCAAAGCTGAGGATTGTAGGTGGAGCTGTCAATGCAAGAATAAAAAAATGGAAGTATCAATCTGGGAGTTCTCATTAAAATACTGTTCCTATGGTAAAGCTGTTAAATAGTCCATATGACCTAACGATAAACTGCAGTCCCCTTACATTAATCAAGAAAAGAAGTTATTTGCAAGAGATTAAAAAAGGTCAGATTGAGCAACTATAAAGGAAAAGTAGTGGATGATGGGCAAATCATAAAAGCACACAGCCAGCCCTCCCCATTGCTGCTGGCAGCAATACCCACAGGCACTATGGAGCAGCACTAGCTGGTCTTGGATCCATGCCTGCTCTGAAGAAACGTCAGGAACAACTTTTATCACTCAACACTCAGTACAAGCCCTCGCATAAGAGACCCATCCCCCTGTTAACACTACACCCACGTGGAATGAGCACTAACAGTATTGCATTGAAGCACAGCTTCAGCTTCCCCTTTTGTTTTTATTCAACACTGAGCTTTTTATACAAGCTAAATTTTACAAGATTAGGCTGTTCCTGCTCAGGAGCTTACAATCTAGTTTTAGACAGGGTAACAAGAGTAATGAACTTTGAGGAGGAAAAAGAGGACAAGAACTTGCTCAAGATCAATTTGTCATTTTTAATAAAATGTATTTGTATCATATGGGAGTCAGAGCAAAGGGTTTTAACAATCTTAAGGAGAGGGTAGAGGCCTATAAATGAGGCGACACTTGGCACCAGATTCTAGCAAAGACGTTTTTATTAAATAAACCAAATAGAGAAGACGTTTGTAACCATATTAAGTCTTATTACCATAGTGTACCTCAAAAGCACTGCAACTTGATACTTGCTACACAGCTACTATTAACTCCATTAAATGCATCAGCCACTGATGTTCACAGAATGCCCCAGAACAGACCAAGAGCAGACCACACAAGAAGCAGGGGTGGTCATAGATGAGAATCATACACTGTTGAGAAGATGGGGGGAAAGGCAGTTTTCTAGGGCTTGCCCAGTCATGTTATTCATACAGTGAAGCAGCATGGGAGGTCACTGTCAACTACATGGTCCCCATACACTGTTGGCGTAGTATGTTCATAGCACTCAGGCAAGCCAGACAAGCATTTAAACACTGGTACTGTTGACAAATAAACCAGTTCTTGCTACAGTAACTATAGTGATTTCAGAAAACACTGAAACTTCTGCTGCAGTGCAAATCTACACTTAAGCTGCGAAGCGAGAACACATTGAAAGTTACAGTATGACTTCGGACCAAAGGCATCTATGTTGCCCAGAAAAGCCCTTCAACATTACACTCCTGGGTGTTCCTACCAGGATTGCTGTATAAAGGGGAAGAGAACCTCACGAGCATTACTACAGGATTTCACTTGCAGCATGGACTTTGCTTTGAAAACAAACTGAAAAGCTACAGGGAATGTAGTGTTCCACTATGGTCTCAGCAAATCATCCTCTTTCACAAATGTGGTCAAGCTGCTAAAACACTCAGCTGACAGCTCGCTCCTTCTAAATTCAGATGTTTCCCCTCCCCCCAGAATTAGCATGACATCATCCCCTAGATGATAGGTATGTTCATCATGAAACTGAAAGAATGCAATCTTACATACGACAAAGTTCAATTCCTGGTCATTTTACAGTATAACAATTGGTCCTGAATTTACAATATTAAAAGCAATTTTACATTTTCCTAAACATGTGAAGCACACAATAGAAATGAGTAAAACTTGTTTTTCATTGCAAGTAACACAAGAGTGTCTTGAGTGGCTAGAACACTAGTAATGACCTCTCTTCACCACACTTTATAAATCCAAGTTATAGACCATCTTTTTTTTTTTTTTTTTTTCCATTTGCTTTGCACCATCCTGTGCTGCCCCCCTCCCCCCATACTGGTTACCAACAAGTTAAGTTGTCTTTCACCTTCTTCCCTCAGTTTCCTGAATAAAGCATTTGCTGGGGGTGAGCTGGGCCTAGAAATTGAGGACCAGTAATTGACCATACACTGTTGTTTTTATTCCGTTGCTTTTAGTACCAGGTTGACTCAAAACAGTGACCTGTCTCACTGAATTCAGCCATCAATACTGTGATTGTTACTTGCTTTAATTAAGAACATACCCAGAAAGAAAAGTTATGAAAGTTCAATAGTAAGGCAACAGGAAAACTCACTCAAATACTCCAAGCTTTAAAAACTTACATTTTTGCATATTGCCATCCCCTAGATGATCCCTTTCCCCCAACTGTGAGTAGATAAAAAATAAAATATACTCATGTTTCCCAGAATGCATAAGTAAACCTTAAATCGTGTTGCAAAACTGTAAGTATCTCAAACAGAAAAAGAGAATTATTGTCCTTTGAGGTGTTTTGGGGTTTTTTTGGTGTCATATGAATACGGACATGGCAACTGTAAAGAAAAAGCTTCCGTCAACAAATTTTAAGTTACAGGAAAGAATGCAAATTCATGATCATCTGGTCAACTTATTCTGTTGGAAAGAAGAAAGTAAAGCGGATTTTGTGCATCTTCATTTTCTGCTTCCACTGCATCCCACTGGTTACCTATGCAAGTATTTCAAAGTTCAACTTAAACAGGGAAAAAAAAAAAATCAGATGTGAAACCTTTAGTAGTATTTTTGAATTACATGAAGGTGGTTAAAACAATACGATTCTGCCAAAGCTAAGCATGTAAATTTCAAGTTTAGGATAAACTGTGCATGTACATAGCAGGTTATAACAGTACAGACTGAAAGTCATTTCCCTCAGTATATTCCCAAATGAAACTTTTCCAAGCTCTCACAACTGGGGTTTCTCTGGGTTTGTTTGGGGGAGCTTTATTTTTGGGTTTTTTTGTTTGTTTTGGTGGGGTTTTCTTCCTTTGTCCATGAGATTCAGCTAACAGTAAAATACAGTTCTGGTACAGCAGGAACTCTACCTTCTGTAAAAGCTCTTTACAAGAGAAAAAGCTATTGTCTTGCCGCATTTTGACAAACCGTCTCAAGTGGTTAGTTTCATTAACAAGAAAGGAGGAGTTATTTTAATAAAGTGATATAAACACAGCCAAAAAGCTGTTTTAAAGTAATTGTGTCCAACAGCAGTAGGATCAGCATTTTAAATTTGTAGCACTGTTTCTCCCAACAGAGAACAGATGCCTATGGTCAGAGATACAAGTTCTGTGAATACGCTTGCCAAGTTGACTTTTTTTTTTTATATCCACCTTAAAATGGAATGTTTCAAAACATGAAAGGGTCTAAAAGCTGCACATAAACATTATTTAATGTTAGACACACACTAAGTTTTATTAAGCATTACACTAGAACTACTTTGGTATAAAAAATACTTTATTTTAAAGCTATGAAAGTTATAAAAATATGTAGTTAAACTTTCTACTCACAGAATGTTTTGCTATTTTAACATTAGTGATTTGTTTCTCCTAGTGAATCTGAATTTTATTCGAAAGGTTTACAAGACATTATTACTATAATTTAAAAAACCCAGCATTACAGGGAGCTGTACTAATTGTGATGTTTTATCAGTATTCATTTAACCTCTAGATTTTTAAATGAAGGCAGCAAAACCAACTATTTTCTGATGATACAGAATTTCATATTTCTTGAAGCGTTTCTGTGGTTGACCACTTCTTCATTAGTTACCTGCAGCATGGCACCTTCCTGCCAAAGAAAAAAAAAGTGTATCTGAAGATGTTTATCACATATGTCTAAACCAAATTACCAATAGGGGAACTTCAGCCTTTTTTTTTTTTTTTTTTTTTAAAAAAAAGTATAAGCAGTTCACTGGTGTGTCTAACGCAAAAAGGAACAGGACTTCCATTAGCAGAGTCCATGTTCTTCAGTGAGTAGCCTTTTAAAGGCAATAAAACTTTTGGTATTAGGTCTTTTTTGTTGTTGCCTTTTTTTTTTTTTTTTTTTTTTTTTGGGTGGGTTTTATTGATTTGTATTTTAAAACCAAATCTAATAGTGTATGCCACCCTTACTCTGAATACATTACTTGATGAATTTTCTTTAATTTGAAGTGCATATATTCAATGCAGTGCGAGTAAGGCTGACTCAATTTGGCACTAAGGTTTACTAGCTGCAAGAACTATAAAAAATGGTGGAAACCTCAACATTCTAGCCAAATTCCAATTTATGTTAATTCATGATCCACTTATGAATACCACCTGCAGTTTCATTTGAAGTTTTCACTTCCCCTCCTAAAGAACTGCTTATGCAGTTGTTAAAAGAATGGACGACACATTCCTTCAGAGGCAGACGGTGCAATTTTTTTCCTGACACGTAAACAGTCTACAGTTACTTGGGAACCTTCAGGACGAAACATGTTATATAAAATAGATTACAGTAGACAAGACACATAACAACATATTAATTTTCAACTGCACAGAACTACCTTCATTGCATTACCTGCAACCACCATAATGCATAGACTCCCAAGGGGGGGAAAAAAAAAAATAAATGTTGCAGGATGCAAAAATAAAGTTGTAGGATTTAATTAACTTGTGACCTACCATTTTAACTACCAACACCAGGGATGGAACCCTTGCAAAGCTTTACTAATGGACACTTGCAGGTCTCATTTGTTCAACTGTAGCAGTGTACAGTGGCAGCAGTCTATGCTTGTCCAGGGTTCATATCATAGCTAGATTCCAGTAGGAAAAAAATATGTTAAGTAGCTGAAATTAACAAGAATGTGTTTGTAAAAAATTTAATACAAGAAAACAGGATTCATAAATTTCAATTGGTAATTGTTAACTCAATTCATTGCTATGTTAAACTACATAATGATAATCACTATACTGAAAGAATACTGTCACACAATATTAGTTTCTTGGTTTTGGAACATTAAGAAAGGAAAAGTAAATAAGATCTTACCTAAAGAAGTTTAACTGAAGCTTAGAACTATTTTGCTCTACACCCTCAGCCTTCGTTGGCATCCTTATCAACTACTGTAGTTAAAGCTTTGCAGAAATACAGCACAGCTTTTTAAGACTGGCTGAACTTAGTGACGTTTTCAAGAGTTTTCTTGTACTAGACCTGTGTCCCTGGTAGAGTACCTCGCTGGGGATACTTCCTTTCCTTGCCATTGAAGAAGCAGCATCTAAAAGATCTAAAAAGGTGTTTCTCCTTGCAGAGATACCCCTTAAGTTAACTAAATACTTTAAACCTGATCATTTACAGACAACATACTTTTTTCTGACCAACATTTAATTTTACATGTACAACAATAGCTTTATATTATTTGTGGGACCTTATACTACCCACTCCTTGCCTTATTTTACAATATTAAAAAAAAATCTAAAATTACACAATATTTCCTTTAGAATTATTTTATTAAATCATAAATGTACAACAGCTTCTTAACTCTACACACGCACTTAAATTTTTAAAAGGAAAACGTTATGTCTTATTACACCATGATCCTGGCTAATAGCTTTTCAAAACTTTGAGAAAAATCTTAAAAAAGGTTTCACATGTCACCTGAAACTTACAAATTTAACATTATCAAAGGAATGCTTCTACACTTACAAAGACCACTAGAAAGAAACAACAATTAAAAAGCTAAGAAACTGTCTCAAAGGCATTTTTACAATCCTTCCTCCACAGTAAGGTAATGTTATTAAATAATCCAAATCCATTCACAAAATGGCTCTCTGCATCTGCTCTGGTGTCTTCTGCCATATCACTGCATATTTATGCATGACTGAGATAAGTGTTTCCTTAACATTGTTATTTCGATAACCTGAAGCTGTTCTGTTACCTCTGGGCTCTCATCCTCTCCTATTTATACAGTGAAGCCTGTTTCAACAGAAGTAAAGAGTAAAAAAATAGGTTATGAAATTATTCATCTAACCATTTTTTAAAGGAAAGATAATATGATCCTAAAAAGCTTTTAACTCCTGCAGCTACTCTCAAGAATCACTGCATTTTTAGTATTTGTAAACATACTTACCCATGGCATGCTTTCAGAAACTCAGTAACGGCTCCTCCCTCCATAGCCACCACTTCCTCCACTACCTCCTGGACCATAGTTTCCTGCAATTGGAGAAAAATGCTTTAGAAACAAAACAGGTACATCAACACATTCTGTGTGAAGACTAACAACTGCTTTACTTCCCAAGATGGCATATGCATCTAAAATTTTAACATTTTGCTATCTCCCTCTAACCTCCAAGAACTGCTGCAAGAACTACATGCTGAAATCATACAAGATTCAACAGTGTCACATATAATTTCATGTACTGTACTCTTACGTCTGTGAGGGCTGATTTTATTTGCATGCTAAACCTTGGAAGAAAGGCCTCTGTATTTTCAGTTTCTGTTCCATAAGCCTGACACATTGTATTGAGCAACAAGGGGGGGGGGGAGAAGCAGAGAGCATCAGAAAAAAGCAGCACTGCAAGAGGGTGGGCAAAAGAAATCCCATCCAGTTTAGTGGACATTAACTAGACTCTACCAATAGCATGTGCTAAATATGAAACTTGGCCCAAATCCTTAAAGACTGTCCTATTTTTCCCCTCCACCTCACCAAAAGATTAAAGCCCACCCGCTGTGGCTCAAAGGCAAGTCATATACAATACCTCCACCATATGGTCCCCCCATGTTCCTGCTGCCACCAAAATTTCCACTTTTCATTGGACCGTAATTTGAAGGTTGCTGGTTGTAGTTTCCAAAATCATTATAGTTTCCACTTCCATAATTGCCTGCATTATAAATACAAAAGTGGAGAAGTATCTAGATGAGCTAAAACATGTACAGCACTCACGAAGTTACCTCATTATTAGAATTTTAATTGAGGTACAAAAATCACAGGTATTCCAGCGGTGCATGCAATGAACTGTATTTTTGTACCATTTATAAAATAAGAGCTTCCTTAGACAACACTTACACACACATATATCCTGTCCTTCTCAAATGACTTGCACTAATTTACAACTGAAATGCTTGGTCATTTCAAGCCAGTAGGTTACCTCCTCCATAGTTGTCATAACCACCTCCATAGCCTCCACCCTGGTTGCCATATCCAGGTCCTCCTCCACCATATCCTCCTCTTCCTCCTCCGTAACCAGGACTGCCACCAAAGTTGCCACCTATGACAATATAATGCTTTTAAGTTAAATTTTAGTGTAGAACACAACAGAAACAAAGGATTTTTTTTCTCTTTAGGTGTCTACAGAGGAAGAAAAGGTTAAGAGTTCCTCTGAAGGAATTTGTATGAACATTTTTTTCACAGCATATACCAACCTGCTCCCTAACTGAATTATGACCAAAACCCACCAGACTGCTTAAAAGCCTCCTATTTGCCAGATAGAATTTGAACATAAATAAGCCAACAGCCATGTGTGCTTCTTAAAGCCAGCAGAATGTCTTTGGCAATTAATGTAAATTTTATACAAATGCTAAGTGAATGTAAAAATGGTTCTGAATGAGAGAACAACCACCACCACCACCACAGTAAACTAACCTCCAGGTCCTCCACCATATCCATTATACCCATCACCAAATCCACGGCCACTTCCATATCCATCTGTTGGGAGGAAAAATCCACCAAGTATTTCAATTCACCTGTATCAAATGAACTGAATTCTCAAACCACTATAACCTTAAGGACCAAATCTCAGAGATTACTGATTAAGCACACACACACACTTGAATTTAGAAAATATACATGTGAAATAACACATCCAATCATTACTCTACCATCTTCTGTTTTCTTGCATTTGTAAAGTACTCGGATTTGATTTTGGACATAGCCCTTCCACTCTAAGGGTCAGGTGGGTGCTGCATAGAATTAAGAGGATAAATCTCTCGTTTCTGAACAAAATTAAGTTTAGGTTAATTTTGGCTTTTAATAAAATCCTTCAAAAAACCCAGTTTCACTTCACTTTACTGAATAGCTACATAATCAATCCGTATACTATATAATAGGTTTTCATGTGTGGCTTTTTTTCGCCGCCCCCCCCCCCCCCCCCTCCCCCCTCCCTCCCCCTGCCTCTCCTTAAACCCCAACGACACAC
>JANIJG010025106.1:0-24358 GCA_024611175.1 Megaceryle torquata | reverse complement strand
ATCCTGTATTTTTAAACTTGGTAACATAAATACGTGAGGAGCTGGCTTCTGAACTCTGGGGCAGAACCATGGTGGCCAAGGGGGAAATGGAGGCTGTGGTCTTGCTTACTCAAGTGGTGTTAACTCAATTGGGTGACAGTGTTGAGCATAGAGAATTGGGGTTTTGGTGGTTTGGGGGTTTTTTAATTCCTCCCGACAAGACCCCTGCTCGTATGGATTTGATTTCTGCACACAAGTATCAAATCTACACCCCCATGGGTTATTTTTACAAGCACTGTAGCAATCCATCTTTGAGCTGGCGATGGGGAAAGATTTGATTTGCGTGTACGGAAGAGAAATGTGTGTGTGTGCAAGATGCGTGTTGGAATTGTCTTCAGCACATTTGGAAATGTGATACTTAATTTCAAAACAGTACCAATAAATACATTGATTCAAATGAGGAAAGCAAGGTTTTCCTCTTTCAGAAAGACTTAGTTAAAATTCAGGAAGTCAAACTGCTGAGGAGTTAGCACGAGGATTTATAAAACAACACTGAAAGGGAAGCTTAATTAACATTTTGCTACCCTTTCAATTGCACTGAATGCGTGTCTGGTTTATCACCCACCTAAATATGTTAGTTTGTATTTGAAGAATGCTTGTGACACTGAGCCTGCAGCAGAAAGCTCAGCTTTTTTCCTATAATCTCATTATAGCATTCGTATATTTTATTTGCTTGCTTCGACCTTGGCTGATTTAGAAAGGATGTTCGATGTGTGTATCATGTGTTTCTGGGAATCAGTACTTGAGGTTGTTTTCTTTTTGCTGTTAATGTATCTTTAGCTGAAATTTAAGTTTTGTGGAGTTTTTCGGTTGGTTTGGGTCTAAAAAATGTACCAATAGCACAGCCTCTATTACTAAGCTGGGTATTGATGGATGAGCACAGGCAGGATGGTGGCAGGACACACAAAAGCAAGTCCTCCCTGGGCAGGATGCTTCTCTGCATTCCTTAGGACAAGTGAAGAAGTAGCAG
Organism: Megaceryle torquata; assembly: GCA_024611175.1. NCBI lineage: Eukaryota > Metazoa > Chordata > Aves > Coraciiformes > Cerylidae > Megaceryle > Megaceryle torquata. Next base: position 23,349 of record JANIJG010025106.1, on the reverse strand, counting down.
ATGCTTTTCTTTCTCTCTCCGGAGAACACAGCGATAGCAGAAATGGGATATTAAATAGAGCAGCATAGACTAATGGGGCACTAATAAAACAAATGAGACCCATTAGAGAAATCACTGCTTCAAAAGTAGATTCTGTGATAAGTGCCCTTCAGTGCCTCACGCGGCAGAAACAGTTACAGCACTTCTAACATCAATTTTATACCTTTGTGACCATCCTAAGCAATAGGATCGTAAAATAATTCAGATGAAGGTAAACTTCATTTGTGCTTTGTAGAAAACTCAAATGATTCCATCTCAGAGCGAAGACAAGTTCTTTTCTTTCAAACCAAATCAGGTTTTTGCACGCTCCCAAAAATCTTTCACCAAAAAACCCAAAGCCTTTTGTTGTCATTCTTTTCAGCCTGTATGGTGATCACAAGAATTTGGAAAGCTTTATTTTAGTGCTGGAGAACCAGTGCTTGGGGAATAATATTCAAGCAGAATTTGAACTGGAATCGGTGGCTTTAGCAAGATGTTCTACTTGTTAATTGCTGGTTTTTATATTAGATGAACGTGAAAGGTGTGCTTTGCATTACGATGCTTCATGTCTCTGCTTCTCTGCTGCATTTTAGACCACATAGTTTTTTGGAACATTTAATAAAAAAAAGGAAAATACATTTAATTTCTTAGATTTACAGAGTACCTTGTCTATAAGGAGAATCATGTTTGGAGTTTAGAGATAAAATATGTACAGAAATCAACTCATCCAAGCCAAAGATATTAGCTTGAAAGTGCTTTTTTGTTGATCTTCAGGAGACAGGTGGGTCTAAGTCTCTGTATTGAAATATTTTGCTTTCCTTTCTCCCCTGAGAAATTCATCACTGTGTCATGATGAGATTTGATTTGGGTTTTTTTTGGTGGTGTGGTTTTTTTGTTGTGTGTTTGATTGTTTTGTGGGTTTGTGTTTTGGGGGGGGGGGGGGGGGGGGTGCTGTGGCAGGCGTTTTTTGTTTTAAAGCAGGACCTGAAGCTGGGTAACGTGACCAGCGTGAACAGAGGGAAATACTAGAAGTGCAGGACAGGAGAAGGAAAGACTTTCAGGATTTACGTGTAGAAAGGGACCAAAGTAAAGCTGTAACGCCACTGTACTCTTCTTTGCACACGTTTCTGCCTCTGCCCCCCTCCCCTCCCACCACAGAGGAGCTGCGTCTCTCCCCGGGCCTCTCACCTAAGCCGTCCCCACCTGCCTCGCAGCGCGGGCGGGCGCCGGGAAGGGGCTCTTCAGCGGGCGGCTCCATTTGACGCACAACAGAGAAGCTTCCCTGGGACTTGCCTGGCTACTGGGGAGGCCCGCGGCGGGCGGGAGCCGTGCGCTCCGTGACAGGGATTTCCCGCATTTGCCGCCGGTGTCTGCACCGGAGAGAAGAAGGCCGGCTCCGAGACCGGGCGGGCCTTCTCCCAGGGCCCGGTGGTAGAAGCGGCCGCTTCGGTGGCAGCAACCACAGGGGAAAGTCTCCATCGTCCCGCTCCACGGTCTGCGGGTCCAGAGCGTCACGGGCGCAGCGGCACTCCGTGGTGCCAGCGCAGCAGAGCGTCTCGGCGCGCAGGCGCGCTGCTGAGCGGCGGGTGAGTGGCGGGGAGGCGGCCATGGCGACCTTCTTCGGCGAGGTGGTGGTGGCACCGTCCCGCGCTGGCGTGGATGATGAGGACTGGGCGGAGGAGGCCCGCGAGGAGACCCCTGAGGACCGGGAGATCCGCAGGGAGCTGGAGAAGAAAAGGTACCGGGGCACCGCGGCCCCTTGCCTCGCTGCTGTGGTGCGGCCTTCCAGGGGCGGCCGGAGCCTGGGCCGGGTAGGGTTGTGTAGAGGGAGCGCTGCTTCACTTTCCTCCACCTCTTTTGCCAGGGAGATCGACGTCCTCTGGAACTTGAAGTCGGGCGCGCCTGCGGAAGGCTCTGCTGACGAGCCGCTGGTGTGCTCGAAACTGATACTAGCGATAGGACACAACGCTGCAGGTGAGTGGTGCAGGCTGCAAAACCAAACCGCCTGATACTCTGAAATGCTGCACTTCTTTTGCTGGTGGCTACATTTGATAGGGCAGGAGGTTGGAAATGTAAGCGTGCCGGGACGCTCCCTGTGCCACAGTCTGTTTTAACGCTGGTCTCTACTGTTTGAATGGTCCTTACTGGTGTCCAGCCTTTCATTTAGGAAGAGGGGTTTTAACCCAGAGTCAGCTGAGCTGTCCAGAGAAAGCCATAGTTAGGCTGTATGTGCAAAACACAGGTTTTCTTACAGTTGTGTATTCCTCCTTCAGATCGTGGTCAAATTACACCTTTTCAGTTGAAGGGCAGAAGCAGAGTGTGTTTTGGATTTTAGGTGGGTCAGCCTCTCTTGCTGTGGATCTGACTTTTGCGTGGTAGCCTCCCCTGGATTGTTTGTTAATTGGCAGAAGTTTCCTTCACATAGCAGCAAATTGCTCACTGCAGCGTAGTGTTTTGAAATAAGGATCAATCAAAGATAATGAGTCAATGACAGATGAGTCAATAAGCGGTAATTTCTTTAGCTTCTAATGACCAGTGTTTTGGGTTCTATGCTATTTACTTTTTTCAGTCAGTTACTTTTTCACATTCTAATAATCCACTTGTTCAAAATGTCCTCTTTTGAGGTGGTTATTTACTCATTAGGCATAGAGTCTTGAAGCACTTGCTCCCTTTCCCACACACACTTACCAAGTTTTTGATTTTTTTAACACCCATTTCCCTAAGGATATAAAGAAGCTTTAAGCCTTTCTTTCCTAAATAGGACACACCTAGAGGACATTTACATGATGTCTAAGTTAATTTTGCTAACTTGTGTTTGCTCTGTTCAGTTTTTTCATTGAAAAATAGTTACAGATATTTTAGATCTGTTTTCTGTTTAGCAGTAACTTTTGACAGAAGTTTGGTTTATGAACATTTCATTTAGGATCTCTTTTTGCAACTGAGTCATGCATACTCTTGTCACTGCTTCCTAGAGCCACTGTAATAGTTCTGCCTTGCTGATTCAGTGATTTAAATTTTTTTTTTTTTTTAAATCTGTTATCTCTGATATGTCAGGAAGTGTTAGAGACTTAATATTTCCATCCTTACTGTGTACTAAAGCAAACAAAGTTGACCTTAGTGATACAGTTCCTAAGAATACATTGTTTTGATGTTGCAGATCTCTATTATGTAGAGCTGCTCTTTAAGTCTTGACAGTGAGGTTGCTCATATTCTTGATATTGGTGGATTTTATCAATAAATATATGTTAATAAAAATAAGCTATTACTTAAAAAAAAAAAAAAACCAAAACAAACCTTGAGATTCAAAGAAATAATCTAATTGAATTTAGGTATTTATATGTAGAACAGAAAATTTTATTCTTTGTAAGCTAATGGTACTTATGGGGTTTTGCAGCTTTCCTGTCTTCGTTTATACTGGATTCTGTGTGTTGGGAAGTAGTTGGAGTTGTGAAGCTGTGGAATGAGTGGTGTCGAACATCCAACACAACAAATGTCCTCCCAACAGATTCTTTCTGTTTGTTCTACCGATTAATACCAGATCCAACAGTAAGTAACTCCTGCATGAATTCCTCTATATTTGAGCTTTCTGAAAAAGAAAGCAACATTTGTTCACCCCCTCCTATGCCCAGGGCAAACAAAGCATTAAGGCTGCAGTATTTTGCATTAATCTCATTAAAAATCCAAAGAGTCATATTATGCCCACTAAAACTATTTGATATTTTAGAGTGTGAAGTTCAGTATGACAGCCTGATTGCTTCACATCAACTGTGAATGAAAAATTCTTGTTCAAATAAAGCTGAAGAAGCCCAAGAATACTGAACAAGTTGTTAGCTGCAGTCACATCATCTTTACATGTGATTATGAGCTATTGTTGTGCTCTTTAAACCATATGCTTATCCAACTCTTTTTTTAAGGTTTTGTTGTGCCAGTGTAGTTGCTACGTTGCTGAGGATCAACAGTTCCAGTGGCTTGAAAAGGTAAAACTGGCAAGACAACAAATTGAGCAGTGAGATCTTAGGGGTGGGGATCTTCAACTTAGTGTAAGTGCCTCTTCCTTTATGATACTCTAAACATGACAGCATTTTAAATAACTGTTTTTCTTGCACCTTTCCTAAATATTCAACAAATGATCCAATTTACTATCTCCAGATTCTGTGAAATTCCTTTCTAGATGGTGCCAGTTGTATCTGCTGTAACTCATCAACTTTGAGCCATTACTTCTTTTAGACCAAACTTTTTTTCTGTTTGGCTTATGTGTTTTGTGGCTTGTTTTCAGTTGCATTTTGGCTCTGGGAGAATCCTCTCATAAAAATAACTGCATTTGTATAGATGCCAAAGGATCACCAGACAGAGATGTTGTGAAACTCATGATGGATGGTATTTTCACTAATGGGTGTGTTCTGTTCCAATGAGAAGGAGGAACTCTAAAGGAAGATGCCTCCAAAGCAGTATCTGTCCTGTTTGTTCATAGATTTAGTGCGCTAAGTGCCTTACCCTAGCATCATTCGGGTACACAGACACTGCTGGGTCATTCAGGTCCCTCCAAATACCATCATCTTGATTTTAATAAGATACAGCTGGGGAGGGATTGTTCTGGCTGTTGATTTTCTTTATGAATTTGGGTCACTGTTTATAGACTCAAGGACACATGGCTTATTTTCTCTTGCTGTCTGTATGCTAAGGTACTTTCTTTTAATTCTTTGCTGATCTAATGAACCAGCAGAGATTCTAAAGCTATTACGTTATGCTGAAGTTGTGTAATTCTGTGGCTGGAGACACAAAGAGTGAGATAGAAAGGGGTGTGTCCACTGAGAGCAAGTCCTCAGCATGAGCTGCACGGTACCTGCTCAGTCCAGGCTGCCAGCTGGCCCAGGCAGCACATGAAAAGGATTCGTTGGTTGTGAGAGAGAACCACATGAGCATCTCAGTATGGGGGAGCTAGAGAGGTTATAGGAAGTGGATGGAAAACTGGGCAGCTTCACTGAATGATACAGGGTTTTCAGACCCAAGCTTGTTGAAGGCTAGTCTTATGGTTCCTTGGCTTGTTTGAAGAGTTTAATTCACTTTGTTGGGGTGTAACACTTAATTTTGAAGTTAGAAATCCTAAGACCTAAAACATTCAGGTTTTGCTGCGTTCCTCACACTTCATTTAAACTGGAATTACAAAAGAAAGATGATTGTGGTTTTGCTGTCACACCCATTTGTGTTTTTCCAGCTGTTTGCACATATGTGTTTGTTCAAGAACACCCACGTTTGAAATGAGGGGTGTATGGTTCTACCAAGTCAATGTTCTTGAGTATTTTTAGACTTCATGGTTATTGGTATTTTTTAGATGTACAGCAGAAATATTGTGCTGATAATCTTTTGGTTTTAGTGTGAGTTGTGGACCTGTTTCGTAGGCTTGATTAAATTCTGATTTGTTGAGCATCTTCACAGTCTCCAGGAGTCATTTTTCTTCTGTATGTTTTTTCTCAGTAAATGATCACTGACAAAATGAGAACACACAGGCTAAACTTTTGCAATAATGCATACCAGCCAGTGTTTCCACCAAAGTAAATTGAAAATATGTGTGCTTCTGAGAAGTTGTATCAGTTTTACATTACATTACAGTGGTAACACTCTGATGTGAGGGAACAGTCAGGTTCCCTGTTGTGATTGGTACCATATACAGAAACAGGTGAGTTTCTTTAATGCTTACCAAATTCCCTATTTACTTATTGATCATAAATCTGAAGAGCACAGTGTAAAGGGAAGGTACAGGTGTGTCTTGCTTCTGCTCATTTTGGCATAGGTTCTTTAAGAAACACTGTGCAGCATCTTGGTGCTTTCTGAAGGCATGAAGTAGATCCAGAAGTATTGTACAATGTTTTTGAAACTCTTTTCTTTGAAATTGAGGAAGACTGTGGAAAATCAAGGTTCTCTTTCTCAATTCAACTTGAACATAGTTAAATAAAATCTTGATTATTTAAAATGAAGATTCCTTTTAAGTACTGTAGAACACCTAGGGGGTACAAATGCAATTTCAGATGTCTTGCATCTTATCAAGCTGCCTTCCTGTCATAAGCATCCCGATTTTACTTGGAGTTGTTTTTCTTTCTATGATCACCGTTACTAGAAATAGTGAGTCTTAATATATTTGCAGGTGAATAGAAAGTGCTGAAAATCCAAAACCTGTGAAGGAATTCGGTGGACTTGTTACATAGTTTAGCTGTTCTTTTGTTGTTTTTTTTTTTTTGGGGTTTTGTTTTTTTGTTTTTGTGGTTTTTTTTCCCCCCCCCCCCCCCCGGTTTTTACCTACTACAGCTGCATTTAAATTACACAGCAATAGCTTACAAAGTTACACAGAACTAGAGAGATAATAAATGGGGGGGAATAAAAAAAATTCTACAGACATGCCTGTCTTACCAGCTCCCCCTCTGAAATTGCTGCCAGGTCCTGGACCAAAGTTGCCACCACCTCCACGCGCATCACCAAAACCAAAGTTCCCTGTAACAGTTTACCATTTATAAGCAGTGACATCATGGAAAGTGAGCACAAAAATCAACCACAAACCACTAACCATTACTTACCTCCTCTCCCACTCCTAGAATTTTGAACTTCCTGCATTTCCTGTCTAGAGAGAGCTTTCCTTACTTCTGCATTATGGCCGTTGATAGTGTGGTACTTCTGCACTGTAACCATATCAAGATAAGATACTATCAGCATTTAAGTAGCTATCTGACAACAAATATAGAACTTATAGACTTCCAAAAATCTGTTTATTTCCTAATTAATTAATCCATGTTCCATATAATTAAAAAAAAACCCAAACAAAATAACAATTTTTAAGCAAAAAACCCCATACTTTTTAAAAAAACATGTACCCACACAATGTAGCAAAACTGTCAAATGAAAGAGAATAAAGCTTACTTACACACAATTTTATCCACAGGATCATGGTCATCAAACGTAACAAATCCAAACCCTCTCTTTTTACCAGACTGTCTGTCAGTAATGATTTCAATAGTGTCGATTTTCCCATACTCCTCAAAGTAGTCACGGAGGTGGTGCTCTTCGGTGTCCTCTTTAATACCACCAACAAATAGTTTTTTCACAGTAACATGAGCACCAGGTTTTCCGGATTCCTGTTATAAGAATCTTTATATTACCACAAAGAAGAGAAATTTCACAATCACTATTCTTCCAGAATTTCAGGAATGAAAGACTGATTAACCAAGGTTTTTCAAGAACTGAGGTAGCCCTCTTACGATGCATGCCCCTGCAACGTTGACTGGAGGGCCTTCTGGAAGAGAAGCGACATGGGGCAATTTGGAGGTTTTCCCTCCCCTCTTATTTCAAAGCCTAAAAGCACTGAAAAAGATACACACAGAAGTGCTATAAAATACATACAAGTAAATAAAATGCCTTCAAACATATTTAGAGAGAACACAGTTCTTTCAAACAGTTGATCCTACAAGTATTTAATGATTAAACTAGAACACAATTGTTGTAATTGAAGCAGATGTCAGCTTCCTCTGCCCATTTCTCCAACAGCAGTAAAACCTACATTCCACTTGTATCAATAGCAACGGTCCTTCACCCTCAGCGAATTCGCAGCTATGCATTTTAATCCCCATCCAAAATAGGAACACAACTCCTTACATTCATGGGTTGTTTTTACACTTTGAGCATCATACACAAGCTGCTGGACTAGATAAGAATGACTTATTCCTAAACTTAGCAATAGTTTAGTGCGTATGAACAGTACGCACATATGCAGCTTTCGTTACTTTTTTTCCAAATGCTAACCAACCCTGCATTCTGCAGGGAATGGAAAGCAAACTGGCGTAGCTAATAGGGGCACCAGTGGTTTGATTTTCATTTCCTTTGACTTCTGGGACAGCTCATTAAATTCCAGTTAATCAGTCCAAATGCACTGAACACCTGGGTCTGACATTAAACTGGTAAACCATCCTAGAGTTTCCACAACATGGTAAACAGAAGACACATAGAGCCTGCAGCTGCTCAAGTACCTCCATACCACAGTAACCTTGCTAAAAAGCTTACTGGTGCACTGCATTCCTGTGTGTGCAACTAATTTGTGCCCTGAAGTTTGAAACCAAATATGCCTGGGGATAAAAGCAAAGCAGTCCTAATACAATTTTGTACACCACCACTGGGAAAAAAAGGAAGAGATCCCTCCTATATTCTCTTGGTCTTCGGTCTTAAAACTTTTTAGAAATAGCCCAAAAGATCTTGGAACAGTCAGGAGAGATTGACAGGAATATATGAGGTTTAGTAATAGTAACCACAACAGAAGTTAGCTTGCAATCTGCATAATTATAGGCATTCAGTATCTTTTCACTAACTGTACTTTTAGATCCCAGTTGTGTACCTTGCAGACATGATTCTACAACCAGAGTAACTTCCAACATCTGTTATTACAGTCAATCATTATGTAATAGTGTTATTTAATAGACCGAAAGTGTGGTTAACAGTGCCCTAACTACGGACTTTTAACTACAGAACTTAAACCCGGGTGATTACAAACAGGAACAAAGCACAGTTTTCCAACCACAATAGATTCCTTCTTTTTTCAAAGTATGAAAAGTGTCTGTTTTCAAATCAGTACTTACCTCTCTAGCCACAGCCCTCTTAGGCTCAACCACCCTTCCATCAATCGTGTGAGGCCTTGCAGCCATGGCTGCATCAACTTCAGCCATGGAAGAGAATGTTACAAAACCAAACCCCCTTGATCTTTTGCTTGCAGGATCCCTCATTACCTGAAACAAAACACACATTTGAACCATTTCTACCTGGCTCACATTAAGCTTAACGTTAACAACGTTTAGAAAAACACATGCAAACTTAATTTACATTTTCCTTGTTTTGATTTCAAAACATTTCTAATAAAGTACCAGGGCATACTAAGTGCATGAACACAGGGCACTGCCTGGCATCGCAGAAATAACTACTGTTAACCTTCAAGATTATACCTGTAACTCACAAATGTTGCTACGTACATGTGCTCTCAAAAACAAACCAAACAAACAAAAACCACAACAGAAAAAAAACCCCAAAACACGCACACCACCAAAAAACCACCAAAAACAACCCCCACCAAAAACCGTAACAGAAACACACTGGGTTTTTTTTAAGCTTTCTAAAGACCACAGACTTTAAATTTGTTATGAAATATGTATTCACTGTTCCCAAAACAAATTCAGTGAAGGAACTTCTGCAAGAGTTGCTGTCTCTGAGGTCTTTCAAAGATGCGTAGACATGGCACTTAAAGACATGGTTTAGTGGTGGACTCAGGAGTCAGGTTTATGGTTGGACTCAACAATCTTAAGGTCTTTTCCAACCTAAATGATTCTATGAAAACACTGCAGAAAGACATACTTTTCTAACTTTACTGAGGTTGCTTATCATTAAAATCAGCTTTCTGCGGTTGGTTACCAGTCACAAAGATCTAGTGGTGCTCTGGGCAAGCACTCCCTAATGTACTTTAGCCAATGACTACCAAGTTAAACTGTGGAAATCAGATTTTACAGGGAACAGTTATGAATACTCCCTAACTCTACCAACAGACTTTGCAAAGCAACGTCTGTGCATAGCTTCAATGGACTGCTTTACACGTAAACCAGCCAACTGTACACGTCGGAAACCTTAATCTTTGCATTAAGTTACTGAGAAAAATACATTTACAGTGTCTAAACATTCTACACCATCACTGTGCATTAGCATGCCAAACTTACCACGCAGTCTGTAAGCTTTCCCCATTGCTCATAGTAACTCCTCAAGCTTTCTTCTGTTGTTTCAAAGCTTAAGCCGCCAATAAACAGTTTGCGGAACTGCTCCTTTTCCCTCTATCACAAAAAAGAAGACTACATTAATATAATTAACAACAGATCCTCTGCATCAGTATAATTAGACACTAAGATTCCCTTAAGTGTCAAATACTTTCAGGGACACGTATTTTTCAAAATGAGGCTTGAATCTTCTATATATTCTACCACTGCCGAAGTTAAGCTATGGGTCCACTTATATGACACAGATGTTAGTAACATCCTTGTTCCCATCTCTCCCTCCAAATATTAAGACCAAGGGACCGCACTCAGACTTCCAGAGTAGTCCACTCAAGGATCTTTAAGAAATGTTTTTTATAGAAAAATAAAAAATAATCTTATCTGTAATAAGAACTTATTTGATTCATAGTATGCGATTCTATTTCGGATTGTAATTCTAAAATCATTCTGTCTCCATTTATTGGACATGACTACTATCATGCTATATACCCAAGGCATTAGCAAAAAGTAAAATGAAGATACAAGCAAAGATGCTCTAAAATGAGTCACAGATTTGTGTTTTCTCAGTTATTAAAATTAATTAAAGCCAGAACATCTGTAAAATGGATCTGGGATCCTGCACCACTGGAATTAGTGGTAAACCTATCCACCCTCAAAAGCAGCAGTATCAAAACTAAGTGGACAGAAATAAGAGTAACAGTCACATATGTATCTAATACAAATTAGGCTTTCACTAGGACTTTATTACCTTTTAGAAAAACTATCACTTGTGCAACAGAAATTTCTGTTGTCATGACAAGTATATAATTAACAAAACCCAGGACCAGTAATAAGGTACTACATTTACTATTTTGTATATGGTATTATACTACAGTAGAAAGAACAACCTTCCAAGCTCTGTAATTTAAAAATACTTTTGCACTAACTTTTTATACTAAGCAGACAACGTAACTGCCTTTTTCTACATGTAATAGTATCAGTAAATCTTCCATTTTGCAATTTCATATGTGCGAGAGCAATAATTAAAAAAAAAAAAAAAAAAGGCACTGAAAAGTAGCCTCCTTACACAAAATTTAAGATTTCAGAATATTGTTTGAAATAGAACAGTCCTGCAATCATTACTTCAGCTTTATGCCATTCACTTATTAAAAAAAACCCCAAAACCAAGAATATCTGCTTGACTGTTCAGTTTTGTGTGTTCTTTAGGGTGGTGATTGTTTATAAAAACAATCCAATCACTACATAATTAGCTGTAACGGACAAACTATGCACTGGACATTAAGATAAATGTAAGAAAGGAAATCATATAACCAATGACAAACAGCGAGATTCAAAAAATAAGCCAAGTATTTCAGTACACAAATTCTTTAAAAATCATTAAGGAAAATCTGCATGTAGACCAGCATGTTTTCTGAAGCTGTCCATGGCAGGTCTGGATCTAGATACAGGCAAAAGGAAGACAATTACTGTGGGTAGTACTGAATCAGTTTTTGTTCAGAACACATCACCAGGTTACCAGGTTCAGATACTGCAGCCTTACAAGGAAGTGACCTATTACAAAACCAAACTTTTTTTTTTCCAAAAAAATATTTATTGTTTTCGAGAACACCTGAATTTAAATGTCTCTTAAGAACACCTGCAATCTGCTATTGGATCTAGCATTTTTTTCTTTTAAATAACACATAGAAGAAGCAAGTACTATCTCCTTCTTGTACAGGCAGGCAAAATTCAACAGTGTGTTTAAAAGCAACTCATGTCATGTTTCAAGTTTCCTGTCACCTTGTCTCTTAAGAAGGAATAAAGGATGCTGCATCCCAGACTTGGACTAAGCCACGTATGCTGCAAGTCATACTATAATTCAACTAGGTGAACAGCAAAATCCTTTTAGGCAATGATACTGACCAAAAAAATCCCTTCCTTCAAATTTACTTCACTTCTGCTGCTTGAAAACTAGGATCTACTTTTTAGTTTCATAGGCCCATTGGAGACACCTTTTCCTATCTAATCAACTGTCATGTATCTAGTAATGCAGGTTTACAGTTTTGTAAAAATTAAGAAAATTTATCAGGCAGGTAGTGTCTCTGAGGAAGTGGTAGGTTTACTTTTTTTAAAAAAATATAAACATATAAATGAAACTCAAGGTAATAATAAAATCTATTCGGCTTTAACAACTGCAGTTATTTTTTCAAGGACAAACATGTACCACACATTGCTAATTAACATTCAACAGAATAACAGACTTTACAGATTCATGAAGTCTTAGAAACTGTAATCTACCTTGTATTAAGTGCCCTGCCTAGAACACTATCCAGGCACCACATACTGCTGACATGGCGATTAACAAAAGCCACTACCATGTTTTTCATTAATACATGCACAGCCTCTGGATGCAGAGAGACTGTCTTAAAACATGACAATTTTAAGCAAGCTATTGTTAGTTTAATATTAGCCTCCAACCATGGTCCAGAGAGCTCCATCCATCTACGTTTATGCTGAAGGTGTAGAAGATGACAAAATTATCACTCTAGTCCCTGTAAGAATCTTGGTGAAAATCCTGTTTGGTAACAACAACCCTCCCACAAACAGATAAACCATGCCCACCAAGGCCCACAATATAAAAGCCGAAGAAAAACCTCTTTCAGGATTTCCATAGTACACTCTTGTGGCAGGAAGGGAGCGCAAGAGGAAATCTTTATGGATCTGTAGAATACTCCTTAGTGCTTATTTTAAGTCTTCCTTCCCAGGCTTAAAGTAACACTTGAAAGGACTGGAAAACATGTAGCCATTGGTGGAAATTTCATCATCAGAGCAAGGAAATGTTTTGCTATAGAACTAATGCGTGCACAAATACTCCAAGCTGACCATGGGCTTCTGCAGAGTTAAGAACCCGACTAACATAAGTGGTCAACAGAGACAAACACGTGGGATCGCTATGACTAGGCCTGCCAAAAGCAAAGACGGGTCTACCAGTCCCAAACTAGAAAGACACTGCTCTCTCCTTAATCCGGCCACAAGCGCCCTGGTAGACCCTAAACGTTCTACAGGGCTTTGCAATTCAACCGTCTGTTTTTTCCCCCCTTCCCCCGCCCTCGCAACCCGACATTCTCGGGAGTGAAGCGGTTACAGTGCCGGCTCCGCCATGTGGCGGATATCAGGAAAACAGGGCCCCCGCAGCTAGAAGAGGAAAATGGCGCCCAGAAGCAGCGGCCGCCTCCAGGGACAGCGATGCGGCGGTAGGGAAGTAACTTCTGGAAGCACCCACCACAGATATATAAATATATATTAAAAAAATAAATGCGTCGGGCTAAACAGAAACCAAGCCTTGCACTTCTAGCGCGCACCTACACACACGGCACCAGGAGCTTGCAAGCGTCCTTTTCCTCCCCCGCGGGTACTAGATGACTACAGCTTGCCTGCCCGTCTCGCTGTCCCTACTGCCCTCCCACCTTACTCGCACTCGGACTGATCCTCAACAGCCTCACGCACTGGCTAGACTCACCACCGCCATTTTACCCCCGTCTTCGTTATGTGTCTTCCCCCCCACCCCCAACCGGCCACCGCCATTAACAGCAGCGCCACCCCGGCCGGTCAGCACCTCGCCGGGTAAAAGGCGACTCCCCGAACCGCGCGCACTGACTGACCTCCATAGCCGTGTGTCCCCCTCCTCCAGCGCCACCTTAACGGCGGCTCAGCCAACACACACGGCAAGCGATTTAAAAACTCGTCACCCGCCATGCACAACTACCGCAGCTTCCGCCTCCTCTCTCGGCTGCGTACTAGCCCTAACCGTTGCTTCCAGAACCTTCCTCCCCGATAACGCCTCCTCCGAGGAAAGACATCCAGCCCCCTCCACCACCCGTGGCCCACCACCCCGGAGCCAGACCTGCGCTGACAAGGTTTCAAGCCCTCTTAAATCCCAGAACCGGAAAAATTCACTCCGTACGCATAATCAGACATGCCCCCCCCAACCCCCCCCCCCAGCCAACTCTGAATTTTCCCTTTTCACGTACCATATTCTTCATGGCTTACGTATTCCTGCTTGAGAGTACCGTACAACTGGTCAGTAATGGCTGCCTTAACTGTTACGTAATTTGAAATTCAGCTCCGCGAGGTGCTAGCGCCCTCCTTCTCCAACCTAGGCTCGCTTCCGAGGTTTTAGTTATTATTTAAAAAAACCCAAAGCAAACAAACAATAAAACCCCCCAAAAAACAACAAACCACTTCAATTTGGAGCTTAAATGTCTCCAAAAGGGCAGCGGTTCGGTATAACACCCCTATATCTTCCTATCACGTAATAAAAAAAAATCATCAACTCCGTTAGTAATGGCTGTCTCCGAAATGAGCCGAAGCAGCCGTCGTCGTCGAGCTTATCCGCTTCGACAGTCGCCGGAAAAAGCCGAAACCGGAATAGAAGCCCAATCCACTCCCTTCGGCTATTTCCGGAATTTGCCGAAGCAGAAAGGACCGGCACTCCGAACCTGATCGGCAATTTCCGGAAAAAAAGACGCAGCACTCATCAACTACTCAGCTCATTCGGCAATTTCCGACAACGGAAGCGACTCGCAATATGAGCCCGAGCGGAGCCGAAATTCCCCGATCACTGTGTCGCGCCTTTTTTTTTTTTTTTTTTTCCGGAAATTGCCGAACGGTTCCGAATGCTCGAACCTCAGGACGAAGAGCTATAATTAGCCGAAGGCCGCTTCGTATCACCACCCCTAATTCCCCCCCAATGCCACATGGTGGTACTGGTAGGGAGCGGGCGGGAACCAAGCGAAGCGCACCTCCAAAATCCTCCACTGCTCTTGTCAGCCTGGTCCCTTCCCCCTCCGCCCGGGCAGGAGGAAGTGATAACTACCCAGATTTTGGCGCCAGCGCCGACACATCGCGGGGGCTGGGGAGCAACCGGAGAAAGGCGAACTCGCTGCAGCCTGCTCTGGTCTACCCCACACCGCTGAGATCGGGCGCGCCGCCCGCTTCGGCACTCCGCTCTTCCTTTCTCCCCCCCTCTCCCCTCCTTTTTTCTCTCTTCAACGGCCCCGCACGCACCGCGACAAAGGGTGAGTGCTGCCGCCCCGCGCAACAGGGAAATGGCGCTGGAGCTGCTCCCTTCTTCCCGCCCCCTCTTCTCCCCCCGCCTCTCCAGCTCCCAGGGAAAGGCAGCGCGGATTCACCCGCGGCTCCTCACCCGGAACGAAGCTTCTCCAGCCCATTCCGACCGCTTTTACCACTAATAAATAAGTTTTCGAGGTCCTTCCCCCCTCCCCCCACCTCTTGGCTAGGACTTTCCAAGCCCCCTTCGCACCCCCCGCGCCCTCGCTAACGATTAGGCCTCCCTGCCGCAGCGCGGGAAATGGCCACGCTCCAAACGGCCCCCTCAGCCACACCGCAAAGAGCTTCAAAACCACCCCAGCACTCCCTGCCTACTCTCCCCGTTCCCGGGGCTCGCCGGGGTCGCCCCTCCCGCACCGACTGACAGCGTCGCTCCGCGGCAGGCGGCGTCCGCTCTGGCCCAACGCGCCTTCATGGCGGCGGCCATCATGGCGGCTGCAATTACCGGGTGCCGCAGGCCCGTTCCCCCACCCGCCGCCCCTGGCTTACCCAGTCGCTTTCTCTGTCGCCGCGCGGCATCTTCCTTCTTTTGGACGCCTGACGCGGTCCTGCGCTAGCCCCCCGTTGGAGAGACGTCTTGGCCCCCCTCCTGTGCTGGCGGCGACGACGGTAGGAGGTTGCAGCTCGCGCGTAGGCGGCGTCGTGCGCTCTGCCCCGTCAGCCGCCGGCGCGCAGTGCTCGGCCAGCCCAGCCCCGCCAGCCGCCGCGCCCGCCCTGCGCCGCGCCGCCGCCCAGCCGCTCCCCACCCCCTCCCTTCCCCCACCCCCCGCCTCAACCCCCCTCAGATGTCGCTGTTGCCGCCGCTGCTCAGTGCGCGCAGGGAGCGAGCGAGGAGGAGACGGGAGACCCGAGCGGCTGGGCACCATTGAAGTCTGTATCCTTCTCTCTCTCTCCCTCTTTCTCTCGTTCCAGCCGCCTTCTCCCCCACCCCCGTTCCCTCCGCGCCCCGCTGCGCGGGCCTCGCCTGCAGGCCGTCTCGGGGAGATGGGGGGAGATGCGGGGAGCAGCCCCCCCGCCTTTCTCCCGTCTCCCTATGCTGCTGCTTCCTTGGCAGCAGGGGGTAGCGGGCGGAGCAGGGTTGCCGGGGCGGCTGCGGCTCCGGCGCTTGCACGGCGCCTCCCGGCCCGCACAGCAGAGAGAGAGAGGGAGGGCCCCGGAGAGAGCGGGCTTTGCCGCGGGGAAGGAGGGTTGCGCCGGGGGGCGGGAGCGGCGGCATCCGCGCGGTGGCGGACACGCTCGGGAGACAAAGCCGGCCCGCCTCCGCCGAGAGGCGGCCTTCGCGGCCGGGCGGCAGCGCTTCGGGAAGCGGCAGCGACGTGTGCCGGGCCCGGGGGAAACGTGGCGGGGTGGGGGAGGCGGCGTAGAAGGGGCCCTGGTGGTGGGGGCGCAGAGGGCCCGCCGGGCGGTGGCGGCCGCCCGAGGCGGGAACAGCGGGCCCCCTCCCCGGCCCTCGCTGTGAGGCGGCGGGTCGGCCCCGCGCCGCCCGGGGCGGTCCCGTTAGCTCGCCCGGGGCGTCCTCGCCGGCCTCACGTGCGCCCACCACAGGCCCGAGGCGCAGCCTCCCCCAGCAGGGCCTCCGCAGCGCTGCCTTTATTTTCTGGTGGGGGTGGCCCGGGGGTTTTGTTATTACCGTTTCTTTTCCCCTTTCTCCTGCTTTTCAAACGGGGACAAGAGAAGCATCTCTGCGCTGGGGCCCCTAGCCCCTGTCCTTTTCCCACCTCGCCTAATAGCGCACCGCCTACGGGACTGCCAAAATCCGCCTGCCGTGTCAGGGGAGAATTGGGTGGGATTGCAAAGTCCAGGAGGTTTTCTGTCCTTGAAGGACTTTTTTTTTTTTTTTTTTTTTTTTTTTTTTGCTTTAGACTTACATATTGGGAAATTTTACTGTTTTATAATTTTTTTTGTTGGCGGGAAGTTTTGTTACAAATAAGTGGGCCCTAGGGAGAAATGACATGGAAAAGGGGATGGATTGTGTTCAACATGGTTTGCGTAGGTTAAATGTGTGGTATGTATAGCTTAGCTGAGTTAATATTGCTCTAGGACTTTAACTCTTGAAAACGTGTATATCGGAAGGCAACGTTATAGTTGCACTAAGATTTGTTTTTGCTGTTTATAAGCATTTACTATGATGTAAGAGTATGGGTGATTTGTTGTTACACCACAAATATGTAGTTGCTTCCCACCAGATTCACAGTTAATATACCTATGTATATATCAATTAACTGCTGGAATCTGAACTCCTGTTCTATCGGGTTTAAAGAAATAAGCATCCCTGATGGTCCTCCCCCTTTTCCCTAGAAACATCTCTCTGCCTTAGAAGGCCTTGGGAAAAATATCTTTTCAACTCTATATACCACTTTGTCAGTATCATTTATCCTGGCTAGCGTAACGGTGCGTTACTGGGTTATGCAGGACAAAGTAGTAACCTACTTTTTGTTCTGGATGTAATCCTTATTAGAAATGTTATATGCAGTGAATACATGGGGGTTGGAACAAGGACCATGCTTGTATTGGGATGCCTTTCTTTGAGTAATGTAAACTTCCTTTTAATTGTCATGCATTTTTCTAGTAAAAGCTCTGCAAGTCTGCAATAAAAATGGCCTCCAATAAAACTACATTGGTAAGTTCATGCACACCTAAAGTATATAAGGATTTAATCAACATATTTTTCTTCAAACTTATAACTTGGCATCTCCATTTAAAAGATACATCCACATCTCCCCTCCCCAGCATTATTCTGACCAAAATTTCAGATCCAGAAAGTAAGGCTACTAGAAAGGACATTGTCTTTGGCTTAAATAAATCTGCCATTTCTAAAGAGAATTTTTTGGGGGAAAAAAAAAGTCATAAAGGACTCTGCAGTATTTCATCTGTTCTGCAGCAGGAAATGCTAAGGATTTTTTTAGCCTCCTTTTCAGCATACCATGTAATTCATCATATATGTAAAAAGCAAAATCTAAATCATGTATTTACTTTCTCCCAGTGTATTTGGGGAAAACTAATTGCCTGAGAAAAGGCAGTCTTTACACATGAAAAGTAACATTATTGGGAAATGATGTGGCGTAGTTAAGATGCCTTTTGAAATGATTTTTAACAAATAACAGTTTCTTTGAATTTCATAGGAGCAGAGATTATCAGATGTCAACCCCTCCTGGACCGTTTTAATGATGCATTCATGGATCTCAAGTCCTGTAAAGCTTTGCTTGACATTAAAATATGGACTTCTAAGGGCAGTTGGTTGCTGGTTACCATTCAACTAATGATACATAGTTTTGTGAAAGACAGAACTGGAAAACTGTAGTGTGAGATGCATCTGAGGTTGAGGTGGGGAAGTAAGCCAAAATACTTGTGTACAATTCCAAATCTAGATAGCAGAACAACTGATTAATGATGCACGCAAAAAGCCTCTTCTTAAATTTACTGAAATTATTACTGGATGATCCCAATTGAGATGTATTAAAAACTTAAGTATTAACTCCTCACTTAGAAGTGCAATGGAGTGCTTCCTTTATATTGTAGGATAACAAACTATTCAGAAAGTTTTCACCAAGGTGAATTTCTGAACTTTGTGTAGTAATTGACTGATCACTTTTCCCTAATTTGAGGAAGAGTTAGCCAGCCTGGGGAGGGGGGTGCCTCAGGGAGAGGAAAGAAGCTGTGAATGCAGTATTTTTAATCTTTTGATGTTGAGAATTTTGCTGTACAGGTCAGGAAAATCAGTTATGGTTCCCATGGGAACCATAACTAATTCTGCTTCATTATGTATTTGCATGCAAAACCTAAATGTATTAAGGGATAGCGTAGTTCTGGAACTGTAATTCCAATTTTGTTACCTATTGTATGTTAAAACCCTTCACCACAGTGTCACATCAGTGTTTTAATCTCCCTCAGAGAAAGCGTGTTTATCCCCAGATCTGCATCTGTCATATATGACTTCTGCATGCAGAAAGGGAGATGAGCCATAGATGAACATTCAGTGGTCAGGTGGCCAAGTTGCAACTTATAATTTCAGGGTTTAGGGTCAGGGCAGCCTTCTAGACCCCTCAAACCAAGACATTAATATACAGCCTTAGAGAAGGGAACTTCGTGGGTTTAGTGGATGTTTAGTACCCTTTATCTTCAGTCAGGTACCACATTCATTTGTGGGCCGAGGTTTACGTTGGGCTTGTGTAATCTCAGAATGTACAGGTTTTTAACAAATGTTCAGTATTTCTGCAGGTTCTGCAATCAAGTATTATTTTAATAGGTTGGAAAGGCTCAAGAGTTTGGAAAGCAGTGCTGATTCACACAAGACTTAATCAATTCTCTAATGCTTAAAACAAAAAGCATCATACTTTGATTTTGTTATTTTTTTTACTGCACTTCAAGAAAAAGTACAGAGCCTCATGACATTCATTTTCTTCTGTGGAAGATTATATAGATAAGTTTAAGTATTAGAAAGTGGAAAAAAAAAAAGTTGCTTTGATACAGAAATCCAAAATATTTATCTTTAAGTGACAAGAATTAGTGAAGCCGAAAAGAGTACCAGAAAACAATCTTCCATTGACTCAAAGAATTTTAGTCCAACGGAGAACACAGATGGAGATGTTCCCCACTTGTAGCCTGCTTGCCTCGTCACCAGTAATTATAATGTTATTACTATGGTATAGTGAGTCTGTGTCCTTTTTTTTTTTTTTCCTTCCCTTTTACCTCTGCTTCTTTATTTGTTTGTTTATTTTCTGCATTTCTCTTTTTCACACTTCCATTTCTTGAAAGAAGCTGCCTTCATATAAGCATTGGACATCTTCATGTTTTTATTTTCCTTCAATTCCAGTCTTAAGTTCTTCTTCCTGTGGAGGCAAAAAAAAGCCAGTGTGCTTGACAGTTTTCAGACATGAATTCTGTGGTCAAAATACACCTGGGATATGCAGGCAGTTATAATCTAATTGGAAATACATGCTCTGCTTTAGATAATCTCTCTTCTGTGCTTCCAAATGAAAACAAATGTCACGAGATAGAATCATACACAGAAAACTGCTGTTTGGAAGAGAAACTGGAAACTTAATTCTCTTTATTCTTTGCACCTTCAATGTATGGGTTGCTAACTAGAGTAAAGCTATGTTGATAAGGGAGGGAAAAATAACAAAAAATAAGGGGCACAAAGGCAGGGCTTTGGAAAGAAAGAATCATCTTCAAATCTTCATCTTACAAAAATAAGACAGTTTTTCTTGTGTCTGACAATTTTTATTTTTTTTTTACCTTTCACATCAAGACAAAATTCTACAAAGTCTAAAAATCGGACAGTTTCAAAATTGCTTTGCAGTATTCTCAAACTTGCCCACATTAATACTAGAGAGGACTAGAGAAAGGCCTGCAAGCAAACAGAGGTGGTCTGTGATTTTTTTTTTTTTATTTTTTTTTCCCCCTGTTCTATAGGAAGCATGTTAGTGAGGAATGAGTTCTGTTTGCTTTGATTTAGGATGCTACATGACTGTGTGGTTTAGGAGTGTAATACTGCTCCCAGTAGTTTATTGCTGCCATATTAACAGTTCCCTTACAAGGTGCAGTCCAAAATGGCAAGCAAACTGCTTTTGGTCTGCTAGCGCTCCAGAAATGTGATACGGCAACATGATAGGCTTGTTCCAAGCTTTTTAAGATACAAACAAGGAAATTCTGAAATTTGTCCTTCTATTACTATTTAATTGTGCCTTATTAAACTGGGAATGCCTTGAGGATGATGTGGATGTAATATTTATTGTAAGAACTTAAGAGTATTATTTGAAGTTTAAAATGTAAACTTAAAACACCTGTAAAGTTTCTTTAAGTTAGCAAAATTTCAATTACATGTAAGTGCTGTACTTAAGTGTAGCTGTCTTAAATTTTTGCACCTTTGTGACATCTGTTTGAATGCAAGTTACACTGGTGCGTGTCTTAAGAATAAGAAGGGACTGCAGTATGGAATGCTCCTAGCATGCATCCTGTTCTATAGTTACAGGTTATTGTTGACCATTTTGCTTATTGTAGCAATACATTGTAAACTTTGCTTCCATCAACTTTTCTCCCATTATTTTTGGAAAAGGTAGTAAACACCTTTTATTGAGTACCATCCTTTTTATATTTTATACATTTTCACAGTTCCCTTATTACATTTCTTTTCTTCTGCCTTATGCTGTTTCTTGCCCTCTGCCTTTTTACAGGCATAGAGTTAATTTTTAGAAGTTTCATAAACTCTTAAGCATGTAGCACCAATAATTAAATTCATAAGGAGAGTAGAGGCACTGAGTATCTCATTAAGCAACTGAAAAAACTCAAAACATTATCATGTCTTGCTCAGGTTACCTGACCACATGCCCTAACATAAAAGGAGTCAGCTTCTGGCTTTAGTGTGGATAAGTACATGATTCTTTGCTGTTTACTGAGCAAAGTTGGATTTGGCCGGTGAAGTAACTGTGTAAAACAAAAGAATGAATAATGTCATTCTGAATTTCTTTTGTAGCACAAAATGGGAAAGAAACAGAATGGCAAAGGTAAAAAAGTTGAAGAGGCAGAGCCTGAAGAATTTGTTGTGGAGAAAGTCCTGGACAGACGTGTTGTAAATGGAAAGGTGGAATACTACTTGAAGTGGAAAGGATTTACAGAGTAAGGCATTACTCCCCCCACCCCCCCCAATCAGATGCTTAATACTAACCCTTTATTTGAAATAACTGTGCAGAGAGGGGATTGGATGATGGGGATACCTATTAAAGAACCTAAATGGAAGGACATCCATAAATTCATATTCAAGTGTCGCAGTCAAGTATGGAAATAAAATAGAAGTTATATAGCTTACTATTTGAACTACATAAATTATTCCAACAAGTCTACTAATTTTTTAGTGATCTATCTTTTACTACTGTTCAGTTTAGCTTGTGTCAGAACATATGAAGCTAGACTGACAGTTACTAGATATGTGGTGGAATGAATGTTACTTCTGAGGAAGAAATTTTGCATGGATTTAAACTGTAGGCACCTCTGAAACAATTAATTTGAAGACAATGGTTTGTGTATTATTCACTTTGCTGAACTGCTCTCAAATTAGAGAAAACATGAAACCTTTGTTCCTCCTGTGGTCACACAAAGGAGGAAGCTAGTTCATCTATAGCTGAGCTCAGTGCTCAGAGACAAGTTTTGAGAGTAGACATAATATATAGAAGCTTAAGACATATATATGCTGTTTGTAGTGCTGCTGTGTACGTTTTGTTCGCCATGAGTTTTACCTGCTCTTGCCATATAGCTTGTCTGCATGGACGGTATTTAGAGGAAGCAGGGAAGGGAGTCAGTTTAAAGAGACAGGTAGGTTTTGGTAGAGTGGGAATTGCTTGTTTTAACCCCTATGATGCCACCTCGATCATAAGACGTAATAGACCTGCTTATTCTTTATCTCCAGTTTAAGAACATTGTTTTTCAACAATAGCCGAGCATATTTCTTTCAGTCATCAAATGCAGTACATGAAGGTTACTAATGATGGCAAGATAAGCATCCTTAGGTTTAAGAAACCTGCCTTACATAATGAGGAAAAAAATTCCTAGTTTTACATTTTTCTTCTTTTCCTAGTTTTACATTAACATATGTATGTTTCAGTGCTGACAACACATGGGAACCTGAAGAAAACTTAGATTGTCCAGAGCTAATCGAAGCTTTTCTGAACTCTCAGAAAGCTGGTAAAGAAAAAACAGATGGTGCCAAAAGAAAATCTTTGTCAGATAGTGAATCTGATGATAGTAAATCAAAGAAAAAGCGTGATTCTGTAAGTATATGTTCATGTGCTAAGCTTTGTTTTTCCTGCATCTCTTCCCTACATCTCCTCCATTCCTATCCCCCCAAAAAATGTGACCTATGAATGGAACAAAGATGTTTAATACATGATTTTTCAATAGGTGAGTGGTGAGATGGCAAAATGGAAGGACCAGTCAGTTACTTAGATTAAGACCAAAAATGATGGTAGAGGTGGAAGAGAAAGGGTGACTGAAGAAAGCTTATGTCTTCTTAAAAGTCTGGGTTTCTCCTGCAGCTTAAATGAGCAAACAACATGACAAATTTAGTGTTGATAAATACAAAATCATAAACATATAATAACATGCTCAGTAGTTCCCATTTCTCTGTAAAGTTTCAGACTAGTAATGTGAAACGAAACTGTCAGTGGCAGTGATTTACTGAAGACAGCTGTTGGATGTGTAGTTACTATCAAAAAAAGTAACTTTGGAAGGCATCAGGAAGAATAGTTGATGAATAATACAGAAAATATTTTAGTTTCTGTGTGCAGTCAACTGTGTGCGTTCACCTGGTCCAGTAGCGGCCACTGTCTCAGAAAGGATATTATGAACCCAGAGGAACACACGGGGGGGGGGGGGGGGGGGGGGTTGGGGTTTTTCTTCCCCCCCGTGTGTTCTGAGGGGGCCAAGGGGTGAGGGGGTC
>JANIJG010025104.1:0-33223 GCA_024611175.1 Megaceryle torquata | reverse complement strand
CCCTAGATTTTGTGTCCTTACCTACCCGCTCTGCCATAATTTTTCCTTAAGTCAAGCAAATTGGCTTTATTCTACCCTAACTCTTGAGTGTCTTCCCTTTTCACCACCTTGCACCTCACCAAGCCCTTGCAACATGAATCTGTCCTTCACTTGTGGTCACACCTGGTTGTCTGTGCATTTGCCATCTCTCCATATCTTCCAGCCACTCTTAGGTGTGAGGAAAGATGTGTGTGTGTAGCTGTGCTCCCCTGGCACGCATCCTGCTTCGCTCTCTGGAGCAAATCGCTGAGCTGCTCACTTACTGGAAGAACCAAGGCACTTCACACCACCTGCTTGTGCAGGTTTGTCTGCAGCATTTGCTCTCTCCAACTGTTGGCTGAGTGTGTGTGGAGGGGGGTAGCAAGAAAGGATTATATTCATTACAGTATTCAATAAATCAGGTGGAATTAGCTCTGAGCAGAAAGCAGCAGCTGGCTTTTGCAACGTTGTGACAGGCTCTGCCAATTGTGCAATGCAAATAGAAACTGTCTGACTTCTATGAAAGACCTGGCAAGTTTGGCAATGTCTTAGGATCTTGTCCAGTAAATCTGTCCTCTGGTTGAGCCTCTGAGAGCCTCTTGCCTTCACTGAAGAGAAGCTTCTCGTCAAGCCTGGTCTCCATCAAAGCTGTAACAAGAAGTACTTCCATACTCTTCCGCACACCCTTATGGCCCAACACAGGAGCAAGGAAGAACTTGGTTAGCTTTATTCTTATTAACGCAGTAGGCTATTGATTTTAACTGGTTGCTGTGCTGTGGTAGTTTTTTAATGCTTAGAGCAGCAAAATGAGGCCATGATACCAACACCATGGTGCTTGCCCTAATTACTCTGCAAGGTTAATTTGCTGAGGCTGCATGGGTATGTGTGCCTGACAGATTGATTCCTTTGTATTGTATTAGCTAAGGGAGGACACTGAGTTCCATATGTATATGGGGGAGGGTGGACAATTAGATGGAGGAGATCTTTTGCTCCAGTAACATAGGCAGGTCAAGGTTATGTTGAAATGAAATTATAGCTGAAACACAAAGGGTAAAAACCCTGCTTAGAGACACTAAGATGGATTAAGATTAAAGATCTTGAGGAGGAGATGTATTCTTGGAATTGAGGTGATAATGGACGTGTAGGTTATACAACCTTGACATGAGAATGTGGGGTGTTCACATTGCATGGGTATTCACAGTCGAAAATTTATTTCAATCTTGCTTGACAGAGTGTGGCTGTAACTGGAAGGTTAGAAGATCATTGTCCAGGGTTGGGAGGTACAGGATGGAGCTCCGTCTAGTGGACATAGGTCTCTGTAGACTGCAACCTGGAAATTCAGCTATTACACTAGCAATGCTAGATAATGGTGTAGTCCTAGGTCACAGCTGGTCAGACTTCCCAAGAGAACTTCTCCTTATTCCAGAAATCATCGTACTTAAAAATGTATAGAGCTTCTGTTACAAAGATACTGCCTGGCTAACCTTTAAGAAAAAAAGATGGCCCCGTTTGCTGTTTATTGCTAGATTGTATTCAGGCAGAGCACATCTCAGCAGAAACACCAGAGGTATCTCAGCAGATCATACCTTAGCAGAGCAGGGAAGAAGGTAGTGGCATAACTGAAAGGACAAGGCAGTGGCAATAACAAATGCACTTGAAAAAATAGAGACAGAAGATAAGGATAGCTGGAGGAAAAGCTTTGGTATGCATTTCCTAGAAGTAATAGGGTGAGCACGTTCATCTCACAGTGATGTCCCCATGTCTTGCTAAAAGACCAACTACATGCTCACCAATGAACTGTCAGCCTGGGAAGCTCTGCTCCAGGGACAATGAGGAGCAACGCCATGGGTCTGAGTGCATCTCCTGGTGTGTAGGTTTTCTTCTGGACAGAGTTTAGGAGTTAAGTATAGGCATAACTTGCTCAGGATTCGTACTTTGAGCCTTCCATAGAAAGCTTAGCTTAGAGCTAAGGTTCCTGATGGGTGAGCAGAGGGGAGCTCTTCTTTTGTTTTTACTGTAACCTCTTCCCCTGCACAACATTAGTGAATCTTCCCTTGCCATGATTTCAGACTTAAATCTGAAATTCTGCCTGCTTAAAGATGCTATAGTACTTGTCATAAGAGTAAAGGGAGTAAGGCAAACTTCCACTCTTGGGTAATTACATTCTGCCTCTGTAACTTTGCCATCAGCTGTAGTATAGCATAGATTAATTTTTTTTTTTTGTCTGCAGCCAGGAGCAGGCATCACAAGAGGTCTACTGGTACAAAGTTTATGGTCCGATCCAGTACGCTAAGCAATGCTGGAGTTCAAAACAAACTCTGGATTGTGTGAGGAGGCTGCACCCCTAAAGAACTGCACTAGCTGTGGTGGTGATCTCTCACCCAGACCATGTCAGTCAGAGCATGCAGAGAAAAGTGTCTTTCACCTTGCATTAATTTAGAGACAGTTTGTGGAAAGGATCTGAGTGAAATGAGTGGGAGGATGAAAACTTTCCCTGGTGCATTTTGGGATTTAAAAATAATAATAAAAAGAAACCTCTCGTGTTTTGAAAGTTCTATTAAAAGAAATGTACTTCTGCAGAACAGCATGAAAGAGGACAGCTAGGGCTTCAGCAAGGTGAATCAGAAAAAAAAAATTGTCTTTGGGGACAGCTTTAGGGAGCTGAAGGAAACAAATGTCATTAGAATATCTGAAGTAAATGAAGCCAGCTCAATATATATTTATTTGGAGCAGCTGGTTACCTTATGCTGAGCATCAGGGGAGGCAGAGAAGGAAATGGTGTCCCCCTACAGACCCAGTGGCAGAGAGAAGCAGCTTTTGGCTGTCACGCAGTGGCTCATATGCCCTCTTGGGCTAGTGGTATGAAAGAGACAGATAGTTTGGGAATTTTTTTACTAAGAAGCTCATGAAAATCTCCCCAGGTTGTAAAGGAAATGACCTGAGCTTTGAGGACCACCAGTTTACAAATATGGGTAACCCAGTGCCCTCTCCTCTGCTCAGCTTGGGTCAGGGAAAGTCATTTGGAGTCCCTAAATGCAAAGTGGCTTTTTAAACTTATGTGGCATTTATTGTGAAGGAAAAGAAAGAGAGGAAGATTGCTGCCTTGTGCTCACAGTTATGTTGCAAATTTTAGAGATAAACGTTGGAAAAGGGAAATGCAGAGAGACTAATATCTGAGTGTGCTAGTGGCAGAGAATAAGGGTGGGAAGAAATTGGAAATCCTAAAAATGAAATGTGCTTTATGTTTGTGGAAAGGTGGGTACTGTGACAAACTCAGGCCTGGAGCTTATGTTTTATTATATATTTTCCCCTTGACCCCTGGAGAATACACAAATAAAATCAATTAATGGGCCTTGAAGAAGAATCACTTTAAACTGTTCAATTAAACCCTGCAATGCAGAGAACAGAAAGGAGAGGGGGGAAAAAAACCCACAATAAATACGTCTTAAAAAATGGACTTGTCTGAGGCGCCTGGGCCCCGACATGCACCATTACTGACGGATCGAATCACACTTCCATTAACACCATAATCTTATAGACTCCACAGGCCGTAAAAAAGGGATTTACTTTAATCAGGTTTGGTTAGGGCTGAATTTGAAAAGCGCTACAAGTGAAATAAAACACGACCTCGTCCCCCCTTTGATTTTCTTTCTTCTCACTCTGGCTCTCTAATTTACAATTTGCCAGACACCAGTGGTTCATTGCTAATGGCTGCAATCCACTGGTGTATGTCGCACTCTCTCCCTTATTGTGGCGGAAATGATTAGGGAGAACATAGACCTTTCATTTCCATCCCCACCTCCCACTTTCCTGGACAAATGCCCAGGACAGAGAGTTTTCTTTCACGCAGGCTTTAGTCCTCCACGTTTTTGTGTCCTGCACCCTTTCTTTGTCTGTCCCAGGCCTTATAATTGGTCTCTTGGGCTGTAGCTGGGAAGGGTTTGGAGAGGAGCAGGAGGCATAAGCTAGAGGTGAGGAGGATGCCCATCAGCTTCTAAGCATCAGTATTGACCAGGAAGCCACAAGATGTCAAAGTAATGGGGTTTATTTCTCTTTCCATCTCCTTTTTCTTTGCTTGTGCTCCATGCTTCAGCCTGTCTAATTTATCATTTGGTGCCCACTAAGTCTTGTGATTCCTGCTCCATTTTAATTTATCTCCTATCCAGGGTAAATCCAAAATGCTCTATGCAAAACACAGAGCTGTCAAGTATATTTGCTTCTGCTGCCCCAATTGTCTTGCTGTCCCTAGTGATAAAAAATACCATCTTTTGTGCTGCTTAGAGAGGTGCCTTACTGGGTTGACTGCCGGTGACAAAGATGGTTAACTTCATTATTAGTCAGGCTGCTACCTTCTACTGGGTTATATTGTACTTCTCTAGAAGTCACATTTCTGACCATGGCAATATTGGCACTCAGGTGGCAACAACTGTAGATCACAAGGTCACCTGTAGGAACAAAAATAAAACAAACCAAAGAACAGTCAGTTGGAGCAGTTGCTGCTGCCTGTGCCAATGTACTTCACACTGACCTCTGACAGGGTCTTCTACATGGTATAGTGTAACTGGCCAGATTGGTGGGAAACTGGTTGGGTAACAATCCTAGGTGCAACACAACAAAATTAATCCATAGTTTCTGTGCAGGACTCTGCTAGGTCAGCCATGGCGTTGCTTTATGTTAGCTGGATGCTTACAGGTGTATTTTGGTTCCCATCATGGTGCCTATGGAAAATCATCAGGTTGTTCCTCAGAGTTGTAGCTTCCTGAAATTTGCCCTCACTTACCTTCCAGTCCCTCCTTCTGCTCTGACACAGTACACACATACATGGCTGAAGATGTAAAATCCTTGTGTTTAACTGGAAAACACTTCCCGCTTCTCTCACACAGCTCTGGAAAGGCATACAACCAGACTGGACTTAATCCTTGAGGTTTTAAAGTTTTTAGGGGGAGAGGGAAGGCAATAGGCTGGAGAACAGTTCAAGCACTGCATGGGACATCCTGTTTTATAGCCCACTTGACTTCGTAAGCAAAGCACTAGAAAATGGAGGAAAGTAATTTTTAGACCAACCAGGAAAAGCTGGTATTGGAGAGCTGTAAGGGAACGACCAAATGCTGCTCTTCTAGGCCAGTGGTGCTTGATGATTCCTAAGGCAAAGGTGAACAAATATGCTCTGTAGGGAAGGAAACCTAGCAGAGTGCTTTGGGAAAATAGGTTCAAAGTGTAAAATTTACATAGTCTTCCAGAAAGCAAGGAAATGGTTCTGAAGTTGTTCTGGTACAAGTAGACATGAAGAATGACAGATGAGAGGGGAGAGTACAGAGGGAGGGGGAAAAGTAAATGGAGATGCAGAGAAGGGGAGAGTGATACAGGGGAAAAAAATACTGGCAAAGAAGAATTTCTACTTAAAAGGAGATGCTGAATGGGAAAGATTGTTGTGTGGACATCACAGGTGTTTGTGTTACACGTAAGGGTGTGAGAGAAAAGGGGGGAAAACTTAAGGGAAGCAAAAAAAAAGAGTCTGAATGAGAGTTTGGTCATGGGAAGGCAAGGCTAATGTTAGTGACTGATAATAAAGGCAGGCAAAGGGGGAAAAAAAAGCATAAAATTCACTTAAAAAACTCTCCAAGTTTAAAAGCTCCCCAGAGGCTTTGTAATAGAAAAGGGCTTTTAAGTGCTATTTTTTTCCCCTGTTTTTCCTTTGGGGATGTCTCAGAGGGATGATTTATTGTCTAATGTATTTAAAGTGACAAGGCCAATTTTGGTGAGCCTGCTGCAGCAGTGCCAGCAGCGCTTTTCACGGCACTGCAGAACACACCCTCTGCTGATGGCTCTCTGACATGGGGCCTTACCGCTGGCCTTCTACAGCAGAGCTGGTGAAAATGGAAGAAGTAGGTGTAGGAAGGAGGAGAAGGTGGTCAGAAGCTAACCCCAGTTCCTGCACCCAAGTAAAGTGGTATTTGGGTGCCCTTTGAAGACAGAGCTTGGTCTCCATTCCCTTTCTGTGCTACCTTCTGGCACGGCAGCTGGCCTGTAGGTCTGCCACAGCCTTGTTGGCTTCTGCTAAGCTGTCTGCAGGCCAGTTTGGACTGTTCCTAATCATGGGTGACTCCTGAGGTGTTTCCTTCTTCTCTGGGTCTATTTCTGTGGAGACTTGCCACTGAGGCATGACAGCAACCATATTCTCTCTGTGCCACTACAGATGCTGCAAGCAGTAAACCTCACCTTTTCAAGAAGAGTTTAAAAAAATCTCAGGGCTGTGGATTATGTTATTTTCTTTTTTTCTTTTTTTTTTTTAATATTGAGCTTGTATTTACTTTTGCTCTATTACACTTATATTTATACCCCTTAATACAATTCCTCTACCTTCTTGGTATTTACACACTTGTAGATGGTTAATCTTACCCCTTGCCAAGCAATACATATTTAATTATTTTAATCTCTTCTCATATGTCAGTGCTTTCAGACCCTTAATCATTTTTTATATTTTTTTACTGCTGCTCTTCTCTATATTCCCTGCGCTCATCAACAGCTTTTGTAAATGCATGTTGCCCAGAATTGAGGGCAATATTCCAGGTGCTGTCCTGCCAGATCTGCATGGAGGGCCAGCACCTCCTCACTTTCTGACATGATTTCTCTGCAGATGAAGCAAAGCATTATGCTAACTTTTTTTTTTTCTCCTTTTTTTTTTTCCTGCTGGTGCTATAGAGCATTGCATATCTGTCCATTATCTCCCACAGCCCTTATATGACAATTAACAATTTCCAAATCTACCTCTCTTTAAACATCACAGTTGCCATTTATTTTCCCTTTTATGTACTAACAGGGAATTATTCTAAGCTGATTCTTATTTTCTCTGCTGGTTCCTACAACTAACCTTTCTGGCTTATATTGTATTTTCTGTCTGCAGCAAAGGGTAATGGAAGAAGCTATTCCTGTTTCTGTAGTCTTTTATTTACCATTTGATCCTCTGCTCTCCACAATTCCTTGTGCCTGTTTGCTCATTCCCTCCCTGCAACCGTGTCCCTTGCTCACAAACGGTCAAGTCAGGCAGCTGCATCTTGTCTCTTTAGGAGCAAGGGAGAATCTCCTTGACCTGAAAAACAGCAGCAGCTACCTCATGCTCAGCTTGGCTGTGTGAATGCTGAGTGTGCCAGCCAGCTTTCCATGTCCTAAGTACTGCATGATGCTTCCTCTTATAATCAGTCTGAGCATCACTGCTTCTCCCAATCGCCCCCTGCACTTAATTGACCAATAGAGCTAGACATATGGAGGATCGAATCACAAACCCAAATCAGCAGTTGTCAGAGGAGATTAATTCAAACAGGAAGCTACAAAACACTTGGGTTGTTTTTTTTTTAATTTTTCTTCTTTTTTTTTTTCCCCCAAGCTCCAATGGAAGAAATTATTATTAATATCTTCAGCTGTATACTCAGGCAGATGGCAGTGACTCCAATGCACTCTCTATCCAACTTTCTGTGTGATTTCTGTAGCAGTTAAGTGGCACTAAGAAATAACTGAGGGAGGGAAAGAAAGAAGGAGCTGCATTCACACTGCCTAATTCAAAGCATCTAAGTTAGATTAGTCTATGCTAAAAGGACAGGCTGTCTTAATTCACTGGATGGTCAATGGAGAGAGACACTGAATTGCACTCTGGAAGTACTTCTCACTGCTGACTCCAAAGAGGTGAACATCCTATGTCAGATGCACATATCTTCCCTCTTTCAGCTGTATCATCCTCTGTGTTGTGCTGAGGGATCTTTAGCTTTGAAATACATCCACTGAGGCTGTGGCTGTGTCCTGCTCTGACTGCTGGTCACAGCCATGCTGAGACTGAGGCTCCTTCATGTTATCCACTGCATGCTCCTGTGACAAGAGATGACCTTTTCCCACCCCTGTGGTCTAAATGGACAGCAAGGAGGCAGCACAGTCTAAGGAAGACAACAAAATAGAAATGGGCAGTCAGGGCGACTGAAGGTCTGCTTGGCAAAGCAAGGCAGCCTTCTTTATAAATCACTTAACTGGGACTTTGGAGGAGAATCTTGTATTCGCTAGGTCACTCAGTCGTTAAAGCAAAGGAACTCTCTCTACCTTCCCCCGCTTCACCTCCTCCAACTGTGGAGGGAAGGCCACAGCTGCAACCCTGACTGGGGCTTTGGAGGAGGCAGAATTGGGTGGAATCTCTGGGCAGTAGTGTTGGGTAACTCTGAAGAGACCCACCTGTGCTTAGGGTGGACTGGCAGGTGGAGGTACTCAGGGGGTAATGAGAGAAGGGAAGGAAGAGATGTGTCCTAAGCACAGCTACAAAAAGCCAGGACCTGCCACCTTAAAAGGTTTTTTTTGCTCCTCTACTCGTTTCTGCTGTAAGCCTGTAATGCAACTGATGAGACCTGCGTTCAACCACTAAGCTATAGCTGGAGATGATCTCCTTTCTCAGCAGATGGTGCAGAAAGAGAAGATGCTTTACAGATGTTTCCTGCCTGGTGAGGCAAAGATGGTGACAAAAGCATTTGCAGGAATCCAGAAGGCAAAAAAGGGCTGCTCCCAGGTGAGAGGCAGTGTGGTCTTGCAAGTCTGAGGCTGGATTGAGGGGCAGAGCACAAAGACTGGTGTTAAACCATCAGCTTTCAAGCTGGCAAAATGAAAAGGGGTTTTCCCAGCCACTGCTGTGGGAGCAGAAGCCTTGGATCTGCCTCACAAGGGGCAAGCAGAGCAGCTATGGGATGGAGGAACCCTGCTTGTGATGCCTTCCTGGTAGGGTAAGACCCCAGCCTTGCAGTATGTGCTGTTGCTTCTGCGGGGAGGAAACAGTCTAGACTGGTCACTCATCCTGCTGGGTTCTTGATTAACTGCAATCAGCAGAGGAAAAGAGAGAGGAGATCTTTGTACTGAAGCCCTCTGCTCAATAACTAGCAGCAATTTTTGCTTTTTTCCTTTCTTCTTCTTCAAAAAATTAAAAAGTGTGAGAACGCATGAAGATTGGAGTAGAAAACATTGACAATCTTATCATACTCCTGTATAAATCAATAGTATGCGCTGAACTGGAATAATACTGATTGCTGCATCCTGTGAAAGCCATGGTAGATTGAGGTGAGATTTCAAACTTTGAGACTGGCCTTTTTTAGAAGATGCCAGACAAGCTATGGGCTGCTTCAGGAAGCACTACATGAAATCCCACGGCCTGTGTTACACAGGGGGTCAAGCAGGACTGTCCAAGTGATCTGAATGTGTGAATATCTAGGTGAAGTAATGAACCCAACTGCATCCCTGGAGTTGGAGGAAAGACTTCCAGGCTGATACTGCTGTATGTGGAAGAGCATATCAAAGGTAAGCAAAGGGGTGACTGGCACAGAACAGCACTGTGTGAATCATTATATGTGCATGGGAGATTATTAATTACAATCTTACTTTAGCTTGATGAAAAAAAGGTTGGAAATTGAAACCCAAGCTGATTTAGGTTGTGAGATTAAGAAGGATTGAGGTGGAGTTTTCTTACTCAGAAGTATATGCTTTTGGCTTGGGAGCCTTGGTGCAGTTGGAAAATGTGAAGCTCAGGGTAATAGTGTGCAGTGTATTCTGGTGATACCTAACCTTCTCTTGTGGAGGGTATAAGCTGAGGTCCTTCTAGATAACTTCACTTTTCTGAGTTCCCTAAATAAAAGTGGTCAGAGCATAGGTGAAAAAAAAAGTATCAACTTCCCTCTGCTTGTTAAGATCAGTCTTTTTGTCGCCCCTGCCACTCCCTTCAGTAGCATCTGGCATACCTCAAGAAACTTGGATGGGATTTTTCTAGCAATTCTGAGGATCAGCAAAGACTTACATGTTGCAGGGGTTGCCGGCCTGTGCACACACAGGCGTCAGATGAACTCTGGCATGGAGCAGAGGCTACTGCATCCAATGTTCTCTCTGTTTTTTTCCTGACAAACTAGCAGTTGCTTGAAATGGAGAAATACATAACCACACTTCTAACTAGGGCAGCAGAAGCGAGTGCCACCAGAGATCACTCAGGTTGTCAAGTGAGCAGGATTAGGGATGGCCAAGGAATTTGAGAATAAACAGAGCTCTGTTGTGCAGGATAAAAGGAGATGGTGATCAATATATCTTAGAGCTTCAGGGCTTAAGGCAAGCAGCATCTGACAAGATGAGGAAGAAACTTTTTTAACATGGGCTAGTCATCCTATAATTGCCTGCCTGGAATGCTCACACATCCTTTTCTGATACCCTAGAGAAGCCGGTCACCTGAGAGAGTCAGCTGGTGCAGCAAGACCTCTGTGAAGAAAGAAAGTACTTGCCTTGCAGTTTGTATGCCTTAAATGTTGGAGACATGATGCAGTGAGCCTTGAATTCCTGGGAGTGGAGAGGCACCATGAGTCCCACCTAAAGAGGGTGGAAAGAAGGAGCTGAAAATCAGGAGGGGTGGTTGTATTATGGCTGGGGCCAAGCCTTTGCTGGAGGAATGGATGGGTACAAATGTAGAGCTTGTGGGTGGGTGAGGGAACTTGCCAGCTGCTTCCCAGAGCTGTGCAGGTGTGCAGGGGCTTATTACCTGCTGTGGCTGCTGTCATTAACACTGTGGCAGATGTTGTGGGATGTAACTGGCGTAGCCACAGGGGAGAGGGCAAACCTGGAGCTGAGAACTTTGGAGTTGCTGTAAATGTGGTAGTACCTTCAGGTATATCCAGCAGGCAGGCATGTGCTTTGTGGGTCTCCCCTCTTTTTCTACATGATCTAATTCCTAAACTCAGCATTTACTGCTTCTTCTTTCCTTTACCTCCCTCCATTTTAATGTCTAAAGGTAATCTGTCCTAGGAAATGTATCCCTCAAGTCCTTGACATACCTCATAGATCAGGTATGATAGCTTCTTACCCAGCGCTTGAACCCAAAGGCTGGAAAGTTGTTGAGTTTGCCTCTGTTTCCATAGCATGAACCTCATACAGAATCTTTGGCCTGGCTGGGATTTTGCAGCTCCTGTGTGCTCAAGTCCTGTACCACATTATTTTTTTCGTGCAAGGAGAAATGTTATCTGCATTCTGGCTGCCTCTTTTGCAATGGAAATACTAATGCACAGTGGTGTACTCTATAAAGGATGTCTGTGACCTCCTGTTTCATATGTTGGTTTACTCTTGAATCGAGGCTACCACCCACCATATGCTCCGGGGGGGGGGCAGAACAAAAAACAACTAATTGGTAAGTACCAGGTTTATAATGGCAGAAAGGCAGGGTCAGTTCTGCTGCACCTCTGCCTCTCTGGATACAGACTGAGCCCACAGTACCAACAGGGACTCAGAAGAAGCTAGGTTTGTTCAGCCTGCTAACATCAAGAAACAGAAGGGATGCAGTTGAATTCTGTAAATACACTGATCCAAAATAGAACAGGAAGGGAAAAGGGCTGTTTAATCTGAAGAACAGTGTTGGCACAAGAAAAGCAGCGGATGAACTCGCTTGACTAGAATAAGATTGTGAATTATTTTTTTTTTTCCTCACTGTTTGAGTGCTGAGCTTTTGAAAAAGCACACCCACTAAAATTGTTTGGGGCAAATACTCGGTCATTCTTAAAATTAATATTAAATTGTGAGGGGAATGGCTTAGGTCGCTGATGGGGACAGCCTAGCCCTGGCTGACTTCAGTTTGCTCTGTGTTGGACTAAACCTGCAAGAGATACTGGGTTGTTAGTATCTCTCACCTCCGGGAATAACTAGAGTCTAATAAGGGTGTAGGTGAAATATTCTTGCAGCTATTTTGGGCTGTCTCAGGCCTCTGACAATCAGAGCTGTTGCATTTTGGAGCTTGCCTGAATGTACGCTTTCATTCAAATTCCTCTACTTAAGTATCAGCGTTTCCATTTCACAGATAAAGAAATTGAGACAGAAAGGTAAAATGACTTGCTTAATGTGCTCGCAGTAGGATTGGGACTAGCACCCTGAACGCTTGGTGCCAGCTACATCTGCCAGTTTATACTCCCACTCCTGTACAGAAGGTCTGGCTAGCAAGCCTCTCTGCTGAAACCTGGTGGGCTGCAGGCTTTCTGGCAGTTCTCTGAGATGCAAGCATGTCGCTTTATGGAAGTTTTTAAGGTTATGGAATCTGTTATTTTTGCTTTTTATGTCTTAGCAGATGATAAAGGAAAAGTAGCAGCTATTCTTTGTAATTTTATGTAATCCCAGTACATGCACAGTGCACTTACCACAATAACATCCGGACACAGGATTTTCTGTTCATTCTGATGTTGAAAGACCTGATGATCACTGGACTAAAGGTTAATCACACAGTTGTGCAATCTGGCAGATTGGAGAAGAAGAGAAAGCAGGATGGGCATCCTGCTCTTCTCTGCCTAGCTAGCAGTCACGGGTCCTTCTGGTACCACTTTCTGACTGCTATAAACTGACCAGCTGCTGTTGTTCCCCATTAGTGAACTGTGTGAACGCAAGGGCTGTACTTAAATACAAATTAGTATGCTTCTGCTTGCATAATTGGAGCAAGCAGAGTTTAGGATGTCATCTGTAGTGGTGCTTGTCATTACTACCTGCCGCATGCAGGTAGAGCAGTTACCTTGCTACTGAAATATGGGAAGGATTGAAGCCAAAACAGTTGTTGTCTTTGTGTGTGCTCCTTTGCATTCTCTCCTTGCCTGTTGTAGCTCTGGGTCCTGCCAGCTATTTCAAACAGCAGGTTCTTTAAGAAAAAAACGATTTCTGGAAATAAGTATCTGAGTACAGGAGATGAGAGCGCTTTGGTTTGGTCTGATTGAGGGAGAGAGTGCAGCATGAGGCCAGCTCTTTATTAAACCCCACAGAGTTTATCCAGGAGAAAGCCCTGAGAATGTCTCTGCATTTGCACCTTCTCAGCCATTGAAGCTGCCCAGCCATGAGACGCACAGCTGTAGGAAAAAAGGTTTTCATTAACTTTATGGCTCACAGAGCTACTTGTTTAATTTCACATTTATGATTTAAGAGAGTATGTGTATATCAAGCACTTAATGTTTCTCTTGCATGCATTATACTGAATCACATAGAATTATTCTTTTACTGTTTGTTTTTGCATAAGTAATTGTGACATAAGCTGTGAATTATTTCGTAAATTTTTTGCCTGACTGTGGTATTCATGCTGGTCTTACCCTTCACTTACGGAATGTAGTGGTTCCACTTAACCTGTTCAGCTTTTGAGGGCTGCCGGTCTATCAATCTCTTTTCTTATAAGTACGAACAGTATTTGTTTTACATAGCTCCATATTGCACATAACATTTGACAGTAGGGAAGTCTTGCATGAAAACTTACTACATATGCATGTAAAAGGTGCTGGGGAATAAAGTGTAAAAGAGGGTTGATATTGCTGACTCTGTGGCTTGGTGGTAGAGATGCTCTTTTGTACTAGTAGAGAAACTCTTAGTAGTAGAGGTACTCATTTGTGATCAGAGAGGGCAGGTTAAGCAAGGATTAACATTCAGGACACTGGGCTGGAATTGGAGAGAGCAATTTTAAGTTGTTCCATAGACTACCTGAGGGATTGTGGATAGTTTGTGATTTTTTTTCTCATTTGCCTCCTGTGAAGGCATGTAACACCACTATCCCTTATCATGTGTATTTATATGGTTACGTCACCTGGGCAAGAAATATCTGCTGTGTGTTTGTACAGCTTGGCATAAAATCAGCCACTAATGTTGATGAAGCTCCCTGCTACTGTAAAACAAATGGTCATAGGGTTTCTAATATGACATGGCACAACCTCCCAATATGGGGGATCGATAGGTTGATAAGTGGTATGAGGCAGTCATACTGAAAGGTGAGAGCAGGATGAGGCTAGTTCGAAGTAGACAGGATTGGTTTAATTGGGAAGTGGGACTGCCAGGATTCTGAAGGATTTGACAGACATAGAAGCTTAGCACTTGTAAACCTTCCTCTTCACATACAGTATTTTGATTACCTAGCTGATCTTCTTACAGGGTGCAAATATTTAGTGGCATTGATTGTTTGGGGAAGTGTAGAATGTAAGCCTCATTGCTCATCTCTTGTCCAGCTGCAGTGTTTGTTCAAGATTCAGAATAAGAAACTTAATTACCTAATGTTTAAGCACAGGGCTTAGAGAACAAAAGAGGTCTCTCTTCTGAATGGTGCAGCAGGTTATTAATTTGGGAGAAAAGGCTGGTTTGTCACCTTGAGCCCATGTGATGTCACTCGTCATCAAGGTGCTGCCTGTTAGCAGGAGCAACTCGGCAATGACAAGTGCAACGTTCTATTTCTAGAGGATTCAAAGTTTAATTACTTTATCGCTGTCTCATGTACAATTGCTTCAGGCACAACAAATGCCTGGGACTCGTGTGTGCTGGGGAAGTGGTTGCTGAACCTGAAGTGATGACACTGTTGAGCTGTTGGTGTTCGGTGCAGTCCCAGCAGCAGTGTGCTTACAGCGGTTATGATCAGCGCTGGCAGGTCTTTTGTGTGCTTGTCAGAAGAAGCAGCTGTAAATCTACTTAAGTCTACGCTGCTCATTTCCTCTGGGAGCTTTTGGTAGCTTCCATCTCCAGCATCTGGCTTCCAGTTTGAACTGTGTCCATTCCTGAAGCCATGCTGCTTGAGAGACTTTAGGACTTGATGCTTCTCCTACTACCCAGGCTGCTTGGACCATGTGGCTAAGAAAATGTGGGACTGTCAGTGCTCTGTCTCAGGTCTAAAATGCTCTTTCAACATCAAAAGCTCAGGCAAAAACTTCCATGTAAATAGTGCCTGTGGGCACCTGTCAAACATGCTTGGTCATAAATATTTCTATTTCCATGCCTCATGACAAAACAAAATTGCAATTTCCTCAGGGCTCCGATTCAGTCCAGCCCAGGCAAGGTGAAGCTGTCTGTGCACTCAGTCTCTCTCAAGTTACACGTGTCAGCAAATTAACAAGACCTTCTGGTCTCTGCCACTGTGCTTGTGTGGCCTCCCTTTGCAGGCAGAGCTGTGCTGAGTGAAATTGCTTCCTGTAGGGCCTTCTGAATTCCTCAGTGCAGGAGACACCACAGCATGAACTTAAACCTTAATAGATGCAAAAATCCAAAGGAGTGAGTTGTTACAAATGCCCCAAGGGCAGTCAAAGTTTCAGCTGGTGCTTTCTTATACGCTGAAGTCAATCAATCATGAGATGCAAATCTATAGAAAATGAGGCTTCATTAGTTCTGCTGCTCTGAGCACTCCCTTGGGGTTTTGTTGGTGTCTTTTTTTTTATTATTATTTTTTTCTTTAGTGTTAAAATTACATGTCTTTGAGCTGCTTGCTCTTAATATAGTCAGGTATGTTTAAAGGAGAAGTGATTCAGCAGGGCATCCTTCCTCCTTTCCCATCCTTCTGGAGTCATTCTGTCAGATTTCTGCATTTGTTATTAAAAATGGAGGGACAGTACTGTCCCTGTGCTATTTATAAGCAGTCTGATGGACAAGAACTTGCACCCTTGTGCAATGCTGCCAGTGACCTGGGCAAGGAAAGAAGTTGTTTTTTAATGTGGTGTCTCCATGGGATGCTTTGATCTAACTTGTTGGGCAAGCATGGGGAGAAGAAACAGGAAGGGGGCAATGCATACAGGTGTCTTAGCTCAGGTTTTTGCCCACTGTCTTCAAAAGCCCTGTCAAATGAAGATAGGTCTGTGTGAAAGACAGCAATATGTTTTGCCAGTCTGGTAACTTGGAATGTCAAAAGCCCTGAACAGCTTTCTGCAGACACTGTCTGAAGCATCAGCAAGTCCTTTATGAATGAAACAAATGTGCTGTGCTAGCTAGACCTTGGGGATACTAGGCAGTAATAGGTTTTTTGTAAGGAATTTTAAAGCCATTTCTGCAAGTGAAACATTGTATGGAAATTGTACTGAATATTTATTAAGCAAGAAGTATATATTTCTTTTCAATCTATATCTACTTTTTCTGAAATATTATCAATTCCTAAAAGCCACTCTGATAGAAGATGGTTAGTGCTTCTTTACTGCTTGATGGGTTGTTTGTTTGTTGTGGGTTTGGTTTTATGTTGTTTTTGATCCTACACAAACAAGGGAGCAGTAAGAAGGTCTGCAGGGGCCTTCTGAAAAAGTTATGGTTCAGATCTTGGCCTTGTTTAGTTTGGAGAAGCAATGCAGTTCCCCCTCCGCTGCAACGGGATTAAGGGTTTTTTAAATAAATAAAACCACATTATTTTGGGGGGGAAATCTGAGCTGAAGACTTTGATTGGTGTGCCTTATACAAGATCTGCTTGGAGGGCACATCTGCTTAGGCCCATCTGTGGATGAATATAGTGCCCTGGGATGTAGTCTAAATTTTGATTTGATCACAGATACATGGTCCATCATTCTACTGTCCCAGAATTCATCTTTTTCAAAGCCTTCATTCTTTATGAACAGAGTTACTACATCTTATCCCAGTCCATCTGTAAACTGCCTTCTATAGTATCCATCTAACTCAGCAGGATATAGTGATTGCAATCAGCTATTCCCAGGTCACTTCAGCACAGCCTGATGAGAGTGAAGAGCACTTCAGGTGTGCCGCCCCCTCCCTTGCTGCTAGCTTTGCAATACTGCCGCAAGTTATAATATTCATGCTTGATTCTGTGCTGGACGAGGGGAAAGGAGAGGAGTAGCTACATCCCTGCCTGGCTGCTAGAACTGGAAGTCATTGGTACATCTCCCATGCCTGAGAGAGGAGGACCTATTTATGTGGCCTATTTAAATGTTGCAGGCTGCTCATATTTCAGTGTTTTCCATGGAACTAGCAGATATCAGTGGTTTTAGCCCATTTATCAGTGTCCCCTCACAGGGGACAGCATGATATCTACTCCCAGTGGGAATTTGTCAGTAGTGCTGCTTATGTTTCACATGGAAGTGTTTGCGGTGGTAGGTTCAAGATGTCAATAACTGTTCCAGGACCTCTTCCTTGTGCTGCTAGATTTGCTAGGTGCGCCTGCATCTCACAGAACTTAATAGCAGGGGTTTCTAACATTGGACATCATGAAGCCACATTCTCCCTGCTTCATGACTCCTTGGGATTTGCTTAGCTCTCTTATTGGCAAATAAGCTGATTCAGAATGTGTGTGAAGCTGATACCCTAGAAGGCAAGTGGAAGATGAATGATCTCTAAACCATCAGATTATTGGAAGTTCATGCCCTATCAGAAATGAACCAAGTCCCTCTGAAACATTAAAGTACACAGAGCATCTCCATTCACTTTAATATGAGCACCACCTCTCTGATGATGACTCAGGAGTTCAAGTTGTTGTCTTGCTCTGTTAAACTCACATTTGCTAGTCAAGGAGCTGTTGTCAGTATTCCTCTCATGCATGGCAGATTTTGCCTCTATAAGCAGCAAATGTTTGTATTTATCTTCCTCTGGAATTACTGATTGAGTTGGCCAGAAAGTTACCACTGAAAATGTGTTCCTGTTTTCCTTACCCCTACAAAGCAGGCAGGATTCCTGGGTCCTGTGTTTCTCAAGACATATTGTGGTCTCTTCTGGTTGAAATAATGGTGTATTGCTGGTGAAACAGCCATGTTAAATCAGGAGACACAAATTAGATCTAGATAGTCTGGTATACAGAGGACAGTGAGAAAGTGACATAAATTTACTAAATCCCCCTTGAGAAAACACAGTACCTTCTTGGAGTATGGCTGTTTTGGGGGTAGGAAGGGGCAACTGGTACAACAAATTGAAACAAAGCACTTGATTCAAGAAGGTGTAAACATTTAACTCATTTTCAAAAGTGTTAAATAATTTATGCTGATTCAAGGTTTTTAAAATGTTTTATACAAGCCCAAATTCTGAGCTTTCATCAGAATTGGAAAGGGAAGTAGTTATTAAAATAGTGACATTTGGTAGGGAAATCTACTGTTTGTCCATTCTTAGTTACGTTCTGTGAGAGGAAATAATTTTACAGGGGTGCTGTAACATTGAGCTGCTGTACATGAACTGAAGACAGCATGAGGCCTCCTTGAAGGCAACAGCTTTGCCCTGTGAGTAGAAAAGACTCGTAAGTTTTCTAAATGCAACCCATGGCAGCAGAGGAAGACCTGGAGGTTGGTCTTCTGCAGAGGCTTACCGCGTCACAGAGAGGGGTAGGTGCTGGCTATAGGACCTGTTGTTAATCTGGGTTACCTTCCAAAATGTAAAAAGAAGGCCTTGTGGTGGGTGTGATAGAGTTTGGGGTCTGTGTCTTTTGGGTCATGAGCAGTTTGTGGGGAATTTGGATCCCAACAAGTCTAAGGAAGTAATGGTTGCTCATGACCTTCATCTCTGCCTGTTTTTCTGCTCTCTAGTGGCAATAACAATGTTTCCCTCTTCCTCCCCCACCTGGGATCATTTCTGTAGAGATCATTTAATGTTTAGGAGGGGATTGAAGTCACTGCTGATGATGGCTGTAAAAGCAGAAAACTAACTAAGAAATTATATGCTGTAACAACTGTGTAACTGTAAGATATTTATGCATTCAGTCTCATTACTCAAATGTTACTTGGCACTTTATTCCATGAGTGATTAGATGATAAACTTTATATGCAAAAAAATCAGCATCTGCACACACACACACTATAGAACTGGTATATCTTAACATTCCAGGGAAGGAGGAATATGTTGTGAGGCTGTGCCAGTAAGGCAGAAGAAACAGCTCTGATTTAGAAGATGGAGGACCTGGGTTCTATTCATATGGATTTCTGATGTGATTATAAGCAGTTCCCTCGGGCCTAGATTTTCTCCAGTGACAATGGCATTTGCCAAATGTCCTCTAAGGAGCAGTTCTACCTCTGGGAGATGCATTAGTTAATACATGTGGGTGGCAGTTTCTACATTTGTGGTTTTCCCCATGGGCAGCTCACTCCATACAAGACACAAGTTTCCCTGGGGAAGAAATGGGGAAAAAAAGGAGTGGCTGTTGAAGCAGGAGTTTAATGTCCCACCCGTGTCTCTTGTCTGTATATCCAGAGCTATGTCTGTCACGTATGTATATGTTATTAAATCCAGTGAGGAAAATACACATGTGATGTAGATGGCAGGACCGGATAGCAACTGATCAACCAAATTGGATGCAGTTGCAGCCTAAAGCCTTGACAGAAAATGGCAGTCATCAATGACCCCCCCACCCCTGCAAGTGACACCTGTCCTGTCCTGCCGCAGGGATCGCAGTGGTCAGCTATAGATTTCTTTTCCCTTTTCAAGTGTCTCTGTATCCTGGTTCTCTATCTAGTTCTAAAATGCAAATTTTGCTTGCCCTGCCGTTGCTGCCTCTGCAAAGGTTACTTATCAAGTGCACACAGATAATATTGCAGGTGCTTTCTGCAAAGGTCTTGGATGAGATTTCAGCAATGGCTCTGTTTCAATTCTGACTGCATAGAATGAGCCTGCCTTACAGAGAAGTTTTCATACTGGTCTCAGCATCTCAAATTTGATTACAGTTGTGGATTTCTTTGTCTTTACTTTTTCAGAGAAATTTGTGAATGCTTCACCAGACGCCTACGCAGCCTTGATACCAATCATGCAGGGTGAGCTGTAGGAAAATCGATGCATCACTTGTCTTGGCAGTTCCAAAAAGGAGATAGTTACTGATGTTAGAAATATATTAGCTGTGGGTGTGTGTCTCTTTCTCAGAGTGCTGCAGACTTCTAGTGAAATGATGTATTTGCCTCAGGGTACGGTTGCTTTGCTACAGATCCAAGTCTAAAGAAGTGCCCTGTGTCTGAACTGCCCTCTGATACCCATCATTGCTCAAGATTTGACCCTGGGTTTGAGAATTGTCATTATAATCTTCAGGTTGTCTTTAAAGTCATCTGTCTGACCACTTGTCGACTATTAGGAATGGAGACAGATACAGCAAGGTCAGTGTTCCAGCCTGATAAAAAAAATTATGCTTATTAGACTTTGAAGGATGGGAAAGGTAATGGGCCAAAAGTAGTTGAAAATGGTCTTGTTAGCTTGGCTTAAATTATCTCAGAACAATGATGAGATTGTTCCAGCTTCTACCTGATAACTGCCAATGGTCAGTGTATAAGGTGAAGACTTGCTGATGTCTAGTCCACTCTGCTCATGTGGACCATGTGTACGTGGTCCACAACCCCATCAATTCAGAGCAGCTGACTTGAGACAGTTCAAAGTCCCTGCTGCAGGTAAAGCAGTCTCTATCTTGTTTCATTCTCCTTTACAGTGTTGATATAGGACTACTTGATGTTTTTCCTTCTGCTTTGATCCTCTCCTCTATAAAGAAGTTAAGAGTTCCCTATAAAAGTGGGTGGAGTTGACACTGGTTTTGTCCCTTGAAATATCTTCTGAATTTTTCTCATTGTGGTGCTTTCAAAAGAAGTGAGGCAACAAGTATGCTAGGCAG
This sequence comes from Megaceryle torquata, assembly GCA_024611175.1. Taxonomy (NCBI): domain Eukaryota; kingdom Metazoa; phylum Chordata; class Aves; order Coraciiformes; family Cerylidae; genus Megaceryle; species Megaceryle torquata. Next base: position 12,882 of record JANIJG010025104.1, on the reverse strand, counting down.
AAATGCAGTAAAGTTAAATATTTAAGCTTTGAGCTTAAAAAAACAAGTAGCACTTCAGATTCAGTTCCTGATGGGGAATGCGGGCAATGTTTAATTGGTTTTTAAGATTGGTTTCATCAGACATTTCATCCAGACCAGTGTGTCTGAAATGGTTTAAAATTTTCTTTGTTTCTGTGTAATTTACCTCTATGTCCATCTTCTAGCTCTAATTTTGATACTAAATCCTTCAGGCTGAAACTGTTCCTCTTTGTGCAGCACCTAACAGAATGGGGTGCTGCCTGTGATGGCTTTCTGCACTAACTCACTCTGTTCTGTTGTTACCAAACAGTAAGTCAGGCATGTCCAGTGAAATGCAAAAAGGCAGTGGCTTCTGGCAGCACCAGTGCTTGCATGGTAAAGGTGGATATGAGCCGGTCAGCTTGAAAAGAATGGATGTATGACGTGAGGGTGCAGGCATGTTTTATGTGAAAGTATTCTTCATCTCTGCCTAGTTCAAAGGGTTGCACATTGTATACCCAAGTGTGTTTGTCTCTTCTTAGCTGCCCTTTCATTGCTATCAAGGACTGGCAGTGGTACCTGCCGTGTTGCTCTCCCTGGGAAACATCAACAAAAGCAATTCAGCTCTTATACTGATTTGCTCCAACTAAAAAATGTCAGGAAAGCATTCCTTGCCATCAAAGCTTGCCTTTGTAAAAGGAGCTGGCTGGTGAGTAGAAAAGTCAAAGATTACTGATATGGAGCGATCAATTGAAGAACCGTAACTCAATCAAATGGTTCTGCTGGTATAAACCATGAGAGCAGAGCTCAGACCATTTAGAGATCATCAGAGCCCTGTGACTGAGTTAATACAGACTCAGCGATCGATCTAACACTCTCTCCCTTACCTCCCTTTAACTTTCTCTCTTGCTCTCCACTTTTCTATCTCTCCTGCCCCTATTTGTCCTCTGCTCTCTGTCTGAACCAGAACCATTCCGTGATTGTATGCTATTTGCTTTTCCTTTCCCTCCTCTTTTACCAGCTGCCTCCTGCTCCCAGTTCCTGTTCCTCTCTTCAGTCACGCAAGCCCAGACTGATGTGTACATGACAGATGTACAACAGGGTTGGCAGATGCTTTGTTGTCAAATGAAGGGGGCTCTTTAGTATGTTGGTTCTGGCAGAATATATTTTCATTTGGGACATCAAGAATTCGGGTCAGGGTGTTCAGGAATACATGTTTACAGGAATAGAGGTTGTTTTCTCTCCAGAAGGTTATGATCTCTGTGTATCTTTCCCTGTGTTATTTCATTAGAACCATAAAGGGAATACCTGTCCAGGTGATAGGCTCATAAACACTCTTAATGCCACTTAGATCCTGATGTATTTTTCATGAGGTGAGCACATGGCTGTAGATAGCAGACATACACAATGTATGCGGTGACATAAAACTTTTAATTTATTGGCGGGCACCATGTCTTATGACTGACCAGGGGTGTTTGGCCTTTTATTTCTTAAGCAGAACCTTTATTACTTGACATTTTGGGTTGACTAGCTGCACCTGCTATCTAACATGATAGTGACTGCATACACCACCTGCACATTGTAAAATGGCCATGCACATGTCTGCCTCTGACTGCACCGAGCCACTTCCCTGGGGGATGGGGTAGCTGAGAACACATTGGCATGAAGTGACAGCATGAAGTGGATGTATAAGCTGGGTATTACTGTGCGAGAGGACAAGTTGACCAGGGTGTGAGAATTTGACATTGTTACCTATTCTCATGACTGAGCAGAGTGAGGAGATGATGCCTTCTTACGGCCTCGATTTGGCATTCAGTTAAGGCCAGGACTATAGGATCTGGGGTCTGTTGTTGGCTACAGGGGGAAAAAAAAAAAAATTACCAGATCTAAGTGTTCAGTAAAACCTTAGCTGCAGCAGAAGACATCTTTTTCATAGTTTCTATTTCTATTAAGTGCATTTTTGGGTAACCTGATGTACCTTTGGCATTTGTTTTTTTTTTTTTTTTTCTGTTGTTTCTTTTTCCTCTTCCTTTTTCTCACCACAGGGCAGGAAAGCCCATCTCTTTCTTTATCTGTGGGTGGTATGTATTCATCAGCCTAGCTCACCAGATCAGAACAATCGGCAATTGACCGTATGTTGAAAACAGACACGCTCATTAATTTTAGGAGCCAATGTTCACTAACCAAAATGTCTCATGAACTACCCCAGGGGAGCGGGAGGAGATTGGAATTTCAAGCCATGGTGCTGTCACAGTGAAGGAGCTGCCATCCCCTTTCTCATCTCAGCCTTTTGGTGGTCAGCTGGGAACTACTCTGTTGGCAGAGGAGGGCAGCTCATGCATAGCAAAAAATGGGCCCTTTTCCTGCTATTTGTGTCCCTTTGCCTGTGCTCGGTACTAATTAGAAGAGGTAGTCTGTGGTTTCTGTGCCAGCAAGCTATGACACAAAAGCACAGCTCCATAGCTTAACTGCTCTTGTCAGGATATAGGGAGCAACCATCTCTAGGTTCCCTGCAAATTAAACCACAGTCCAGTTAGATCCACAGTGCAGTCCCCTGGGCAATAAACTACAGTCGCTGCTGAAGTAAGAATATCAAGCCACAGCCACCTCAGCCTGCTTAAGCTATTCTGGTAGCTTTGAGTTAGAGATCTCTTTGGTGTTCCTAACACTGAAGACTTCTCCCACCCCCACACACTTCAGAACTTCTGTTCTCTTTCAAGTTTTCTTTTTTGTTCTTTTGTTAAAATCATTTCTCTTCCTTCAAGCCTTTCAAAGCACTTCTGAGGCTTCTCAGTTGCACAAAGAAGGCTTTATGGGTTGAATTCCTAGTTGTATTCCTTATATGAAACATGAAATAGCTAGGAATATGATATAGGCAAGGTTTTTAGCTGTGACTAGTGATTATGGGCCATTCTGCGAGGCTGCTTGCCCACATTGAGACTCCTTAAAGAAGCTTAATTATCATAAGGTGCTGAGCCCCAACTCTTTAAAGATGAGATCCCATTTAGTTGTTTCAAGGCAGACTTTGGAAAATGCACCTATGAGGATGGGGGGTGAGAGGAGACAAATCACAAATGACCTGGACATCTATTAAAAATTGCATACCTATTTAAGGTGTTGGTGGGCTGTGTATTAATCATTAGTATACAATAAGTATTATGCTGTGATTTGTGAAGGGTGTGTTTTGATGTGTAAGATAGGATTTTTCATCTCTGAGAGAAAGTTTAGTGCGTAAATGGGGAATGCACTGTCATAGTCTGGTGGCTGTGAGTACGTGCGTGCAGAGAAAAGGGGAATTTGCAAGTGGTATCCATGCATTATTTTAAGAGTAGGAGTTGACCAAGCAATTAGTGGTAAAGAAATTGTATTGGGAAAAGTCATGATATGATGCACTTTGTCCCTACTACAGGAAAGCAGCTTTGTGTGTGTGACCAGTGAAAGACTCTGCCTCCTCCTGTCAACCAGGGCACAGATCTCCTCTATAATACTCAGAATGTGCATCTGAGCAATAGCTAATGAAATCAAGTGTGTGTCTGTGTGGGAGTGGAGAGGTGTTAGCATTTATTGCAACAAAAGGAATTAGTCATCAGAGGGCTTTGTCATGAACTTCTGTGTTTGACTGCCTTGTATACCAGAAAAAGAAGAGAAACAGCTTTTTATTAACACTTTTCCTTGGATCTCCTTCTTCCAGTAAAAGTAATTCCTGCAGAAATAACTTTCCCTCTTCTTTTCAGAAGTGAATAAGGGTGGGGATACTGCTAAAAGATTCCAAGTGAAAAGAATGCATAAAGTTAAGTTTCCCAGGATTTACTTAGGTGTTCATCTACTGTAAGAGCTTCGAAAACTTGAAGGCTTCAATGCATATTTGATCTCTTCTCTTGAAAATATTGAATTTTTTAAAAAAGGCTCAAAAATATTAAGACAAATTGAAAACCAAAAACTTTAAGGGTTTAGAAAATATGGTTGAGGAAATTCACAGGTCAGTGGATTTTTGAGAGAACAAAAAGGAAGTAAACACAACTTAAGTTGTGTGCAGTCAGTTGGTCTTGAACAAACCATGTTCTTTTCTGATATCATGCTCTTGACTTCGTTGTCAGCAGTGATAACATGAATGGAATACTGGGTAAGCAATTTATAGGTAATGGGCAGGTGTGTGAAGAATCATGACAGCTGTGGAAGCATTCCGTCTTTATTCAAATTTGACCATCTTTGAGCCTATTGTTATTCACTAAACTTCAACGCTAGTCTGCAGTGCTCGAATTTGTATACTTGTTATGGTGAGAATTCAAACAACTTTTAGAAGCAGCCTGGCAAACTCAGCATCCTGTTCATGTTTTAGAATTGCTGATAAGCAGATCATAATTTCTTGCCTTCCCTCAATTTATTGGCTGGTTGAGATGATTCAAAGAATTTTTGTGAATAATTTTGGACTCTCTAATTTGTGAACAAATTGTTTGATATTCACAGTTTGAGTGAAGTATGCAAGATTTGACTGGACACAGTAAGTCACGTGCTCTTCTTCCTGCTTCCTAATTGGATAATTAGAGTGCAGTCATGGGCATGACATGAGATTTACAGAAATTCTCAAGAATAGTCAACGTTCATCACTATTTACAGCTGCAGCAATTTCTTTAAGGGCAGCAAACTTGCTTCTGAGGATATCACTAAGCAAAAAGAAGATGCAGTAGTGCCAAAATGAAGTATCATACTTGAGAAGTCAAAAGATTGTTTTCAGTCCTGAGGAAGATTTTCTTTTTCCCCTTCTTTCCAATCTTATCAGATGCAAGTAGAGGGGAGCAACTTTATCTGAAGAACAGAAAGAACTTTATTTCATGGTCTGCTTTGGCAAAGACGTAGGCTTACAAACTGGACAGATTTTTGTGTACCTGAACCAGGCAGAAGCCATCTCCCATGTGACTGTTTTCTGTGAAGGTGCACTTGGTGTCTCAAAAATAGGAATGAAGATTTTCAGAGACATGCACTTCATGAAGGTTTTTTTCTGCTTCTGTGGGGCAGTGCAGACTGTAACCCCACTGCCAGTGGTCAGGTCTCAGCTGACTCCTTGTCTTTGAAGCCCTGTTAAATAATGCTGGAACCACTTGGCTCCCTTATTTGGTCATCTTCGAGTGGCAAGTTAGCATCCCTAAAAAATAAAAAATACTATGACTCAGTATTCAGTTTGCCTTTGAAGATGTGGCCTTAGGGAGTCCCTAAGTCATCTTCCATAGCAAAGGCATCTGCCCCACTAGGATGAAAGTTAACTTTGTCCTTGGAAGCATCTGTGACCTCATACAGGCGGTAATCGTATTTGTCTGTTTTGATCCCTGTTGGTTTTAGTTGTATTGCACCAGGGAGGGCAGCATTGTTGTCTGGAATCAAATGTAGCATTGTAAATGAGAGCATACCCCTAATTTATATGGTAGTGCTGGAATGTACTCGGGTACATTTATCAACCACGCATTTCCTCTGCTTCACCTCACCCTTCTCTACTGACTGCCTCTGCATATTGATCAGGCTGTCATTGACATGTCCCCAGTGACACCCAGGTCTCTTCCCTGAGTGGTCACAATTAATACCAGCTGCAGCTGTTACTGTGTGGACAGTTCAAACTGTGTTTTCTACTGCGTGTTACTTCCATTTGTCAACAGGGGATTGACCTGCTATTATGCTGTAGGTATACCCAGCTTGATCAGAGACATCAGAAGAGTTGTCTTGTTCTACAGTGTAAACTAGATGCATCTTCTGAAAATCTTTTGCCTTATTACTTACTTTTACAAGTCAAAAGAAGACAGAGGGGAAAAAATAGTCTGAGTTATTGTGCACTGTACTGCAGTTCAGGCATAATGGAAATGTTTGGTGTTTATTCTATCTTGCTGATTTCTGATTAAGTATTAGCTCCTTGTGCATCTAAAAGAATCTTAAATTTTGTTTGCCATTTTAAGAATAGGAACTGAATGATATTCTGGTCACTGATATACATTAGCTCATCAATAATTACCTTTATTTTAACTTGTCTGAATTAATGGAAAACCAATTTTCAATTCTCCTTGTATGCTAGAACTGGCAGTTTCAAGAAGCACTTAAACCAAAATTGTTTCTTAACTTTTGTCTTGCTGTGGCTGATCAGGTAGCTGTTACATTAGATTTAATTTCCTTTTTGATTTCCTTCACTGTGGAATGTATATCTTTTTTGAACAGAAAGCTTGTATTATAACTTGAAAATATATTTACAGCTTGGTATTTTTGTCAAGACAGATGCATAAGATTCTGCGCCTGCAGTGATGTCATGTCACTGGATACTGTGGTAGTTGAGTCTATTGCTACTCTAATGGTCTCTGCATTAGAGGACCAGTATCTTTACTGCCATAACTCTACTGTAGTCATTGGAGTTATGTTAGAAGAGAACTTGGCCCAAGTCTATCCTTCTTGAATACTTTATAGCCAGGTAATAGAGTATCCCATTGATTTTTCCCTTTTTGTCATTTCTCCACATTTTGCCCTCAGAAATGCCTGTTGAGTTATGATCCCATTCTTTTGCTAGGAATTCTGAGCTGCTTCTCAATTTGTTATGATAGCTAGCCTTCCATATTTCTTATTTTTGGCACTGTGCCTTTTACTCCCTTAACAGAAGAAAACATAGGAAACCATTTTGTGTGTTTGTCTGTTCCTGTTTGTTTTGCCTCACTGTTTGAACACATTGGCTGTTTTCAACCAGAAGTGTCAAAATTAGGTGATTAAAAGGTTTTCTCATCTGTTTTTATGGAAATAAATAAAAAGGTAGCTATTTGAAATGATGCCATATAGAAGCTGTGAAGTGAGCTTTGCTGTTTTGGGTACCACAATTCTTGCAGGAGAAAAATCCAGCCCTGGTGAAAGCTTCTGTCACAACTTTTACCTAGGTTCAAACAGATTTTTAAGAAACTGGGCTTGAGCTGGTTCTGTTGCTCATGGTTTAAGGTTCTTAATGCACACTCCTGTTTCTCTTCTGGAAATTGCATCCATGAAGCTCACTATCTTCCTCCTACTGCAGAGATGGCATTTCTGTCATGTTCTGTTTAGAATGAAGGACGCTCTCTTCATCCACAGTTCCTGATTTTTGTCTGGCACAAATGCCCATAGCATCTCAGTCTTTCCTCACATCAAGTAACTGCAATGAGCTCCCTAACCCTTCCGTGTTCTTTTGGTGGTGGGTGTTGGCATTGCTTTGGTAAAGGTGAAATTGCCTTGTTTCAGTATGAACACCCTCTTCCTGCAGAACTGGTCACTGTTTTTCTTTCACCTGTGATGGCCTTTTTATGTCTTGCCATTCTGCACATTACTACGTGAAAAATGGTCCTGTTCCAGCTGTAGAATGAGGGTTGTCAGAGACACTGCAATCCCAAACTCTTCTTGAGTCTGTCTTTAGTCTGTTTTCTCCTCTGTCTTGCTATGTAATGAGACAAATACAAACCTGCAAAATCTGGTGCTCACTAGACAGTTGCCCAAGTGTTGTGTAAAAATTAACTGCTCTGACAATAAGACAAACAATCAGATGGTGTTCATGTTTGCCATAAATACAACTTCCCATATTTCTGAAGATGAAAGATTGACACCTCTTTCTTTTATCTGTATTTGAGGGAAAATTATCCAAATCTTATTGTTGGAAAACAGATCCCAGCTAAAGAATTTGTCATGTGTCCTGTGCCACCCACCCAACCACTGTTGCTTTTTTTTTATTCCATCCTTTTTATTTAAAAGCCATCTTAATAACACCTCCCTAAGCTGTCTCTGTAAATAATTGTGTCCTCCTACAGCAACTTAAGCCTTAGCAAGAAATGCAAGATGTCTTAGTTTACCCTGCACTGAAAGGAAGTTTCTGGATGCAAGAGATGTTTCATTCATCTCAGCACTAGGACAGCTGCAAAGAAGTAATTTTGGACCTTAATTTTCAGAGAGTGTTGAGGGCATTTGGAAGATGAGCAAAATGGGGAGCTCAAAAAGTGACAGCAGATCAAGAGAGAACCGGGTACAATTATGTGTCTGAAGAGAGAAGGAGGGTAGAGGGGAAGAGGTAAAAACCATCACAGAACAAAGATAAACGAAAGCAGGGAGAGAAGAGGTAGTGGAAGAGAAGAACCCAGTTTTCAGAACTGCAGCAAGTCAGAGGAGGCTTGGGTTAAGGGAGTGTCTAGGTGAAAGCTTGGCCTGCTCAACAAGGAGAGGAGAGAAATGAGAGAGACTGTCCAAGGGAACAAGAAAAGAGAAGGTAAGAGGCTGTATTCATGGACAGTGAGACAGGAGAAGATAAACTTCTAGGAGAAATGCAATAAAGGGATGTTGGAGCAGTAGAGGGAGAAGGGCAGGGCATGAATAAAATGATGGAAAATAGAAAAAGGGGCAGAAGAGCTTATGACATCTTAGAACAGCTTGAAAAAGGTCAGGTGTGCCCTCTGGGCTCCTAGCCACACAAGAGCCAGAGAAGACTGTCATGGTAGATAAACAAGGGATAGTAGGATTGAACACGATTTATAACTTTCTTGTCATCTGGCATGGGAATGGAAATGAATATCCCATCCCTGTAGGGTTGTCAGGGCATGGGGGAAACTGGCCTCTGGATTTCTCTTGGCTGTCAAGTGAGAGAAAAGGTGCCAGATACTTGCATGCACGTTTTTCTCTGGCTGGGTGGTACTGAAAGGGTTTGGGAAGAATAAGAACAAATCTCTTTAAGAGAATACAGAGCTTGTTGCATTGAAATGCATGTTTTTGTGCTGTCGCGTCCACTGGGCCATGAAAAGTGAGAGAACAGAATATTCTTGTAACTGCATTTGGGTGATGCTGTCTGTGGCTTGGATAATTTATTACTTGGTCTTTTTAAGGGCAAATGACTTAAGTCCTGTTGAAATTTGTCTGAACTTAAAAGCACTACAAACTTTGATAAAGGTTTCAAGACAAGGAATCAGTCTGTGAGCCCCTTATTATGTCAGGTCCTCTATCTGGTTCATTAAAAGGTTCCTAGATGCCTCCTCAGGGAAGTTATATTAACTACTAATCTTCCTGTTAAGAACAGGAGACTTCAGAGAGACAATGCTACTCTCTGTGATGCCACACTGCAACTGTCTACATAGAGCTAGAAATATTCCTAGATAAAACAGAGGATGACAAACCTGGTGAGTGTTTGTCTGCTGTTCATAGAGTAGTTTGGGCTTGAAGGGACCTTCAAGGTCATCTAGTTCAACCTCCCCAGTTCTTGATGCCAGCCCAATGTCAGGCTCTTAGAAAGTTGAGAAACACACCCTGAGGGCAAGGGTTGGTTTTAGTGGATAAGAAGAGGTGATGTAGTCTTTCTACAAACTGTGCTTCCTCTTGCATCATGCTTTTCTTCCCTGACTGCTTTCATTCAACTTCTCTAGGCCCCAGATAACTGGAGAACGGCTCAGGGTGGGCCGAAGGTGGACATGAAGTTTCAGAACCATATGAAATTTCAAATGCGTTGTGCAAATGAGATTTGTGCTGTTGGCAAACTGGGACAAACTCCCCTTCCCTTTCTCTGGTATCATTGGGAATCCAGCTTTCATTATTGCCAGTTCTGGTGGATTGGAGAATGAGATACACTTTTGAGATGGAAATGGATTGTGAAGTTGCTAGATATCACAGTCCTATTCCTGTTATTAAATGTCTATCTGCTTCTGGGATGCTGGCAATCCTTCTACTCTCACAGCAAGCCCTTCATGCTGATTAGCCATATGGACACTTTGAATTTGACAAACAGCTGAGTTGAAGAGGTTTGAAAAAGAGGTTTTTTTCTTAACATTCTCAGGGCTCTATTGTCAATCTGTGGTTACCTCTAGGTCAGACCCACAACTCTAGTAACATCCTCTCAACTGGAGGCAAAGAATGAGCTCAAAGAATGAGTTCTTTGAGATGTGCACCCATCATCCCAAGACGGAAGGGAGGGCTTTCTCAGACCCTGTTTTTCAGGGTGAAGGCTGAAATGCTGTTGAGCTTTGGCAGAAAAAAACATTTCTGAACATTTCTCAGCCTCTGAGGATTATATCACTGGTACTACAGAAGAGTAGTAACAGCCCACCTTGGCATGTTTGTAGGACTAATGACTATCCAGCCGAGAGATGAGGCTTTAACTCTTCCTTGGTCTCTCTTATTTCCTGGGAGGATTTTGGAGAGGCAGGTGACTGAGTCCTGTGAACCTAGTCAGCTAACTACAGGGTGAGGGGACTTCTATAATACATATGTACTTCTGCCTCAGGAGATGTGTGTCTGTGCAGGCACAAATCCCTTCCCATATCAAGTATATAAATTATCTTCCCTTCTGTAATAATGACTTCTCATTTTGAAAATCCATATGTGCTCCCTTTCAAAGGGAGAAGGCAGGCAGCGTTGCTTAACTGACAAGGTTACCACCACTTCTCACCAGTGCCTGAGGGACTTTGCAAGTGATTTCTGCCCAGTTCCTCATCAGCCCAGACTCTGTGGGAAATGGCAGGCTAGCAAGTCCATGTGCTGTGTCTTGTTTCTAGAAGCAGGTACTTTTTCATCTCACTGTCTGAATGCCTGTCATGTTTTCTGATGACTCACTCCACCAGGAGGCTTCCTGCCCTACTATCATCTCCTGCATGTGGTTCAGGGTTTTAAGCTGGTCAATTCCTTCCAGAGTTAGCAGGAAGGGGGGGAAGGAGTTACCTCACCTGAAACTAGGTGCAGGATTTTTACTGGTCAAGGGCAAAAAAAAAAAAAAAAGATTATGGTATCTCCTTTAGTGGCTTGTGAACAGTCTGCATAGGATTTGAAGCTTCACTGGTGGTCTCCCTAGTGTTCTTTTTGTGCTTGCTTTCACCTGCTCCTGCTCCCTTTACCAGATGGTCCGAGTGATGAATATTTTGTCCTAGTTCCCTAGGACATCATGAGCATCCAAGTGACAGGTGCCTGTTTTCTGTGGTTCACAGATGGGTAACAAAGGCACAGACTAATGGTGTGACTATATCTTGGAGATAGAGAGGGAGGGAGACCTTTGCTTTTGCTGTATGAGTTGGCTCCCAGATCTGAAGCCCACGTCTCTTGCATTTTGTCACGTCAGTCATAGCAGTTGGCCCATTATTTCATGCTGATTGCTGCCTACTATATTTTGACCTGTTTCCTCTATGAAGTCATAACAGACAATGAGCTGGTAACAGGCATGTAGTAGGTAATCCGTTTCCCACTGCTGACAGTCAGTAATGTTGCGTTCCTTAAAGCAGGAGGGTTATAACTGCACAGTCCCCATTAAGCTCTAAGAAGTTGCGAAGCTACAACCTACCCCCACCAGCTTTGCATGAGCAGTTGACAGTTATTTAACCTTTAGTGACAGGTGACATACTTCAAAGAGAAACGTTGCTTTGTGGGTAATGGTTTATTTATTTCTTGAACAGCAAGCTGTAAATTCACCCATTTATGGAAGCCACATTTCTTGCCTATTGTTCAAGTGTTGCTGAAAAGTGCCGTTCTGTTATCAGCTTGGATGTCAAATAGTCACAGCTCTGTCAATTTGATGTCACATCGTCTGTGGAAAGAACTAAGGTTATGTGTGTGCATGTGTGTCTGCATTTTGAAGGAGTATGTGTGAATGAGCTGGAGGAGGTAGGTCGTGAGGAGGGAAGAGGCCTCAAATTTCAGCCTGACACCTACTTCTCCACGACATGTGGGGTATGAGAGAAACAATGAGAACCATAATCTATGGCCATAAGTCTAGCAGACAAATCGGTGTAGCTTTGCTAACAATGCAGACTGTTGCCCTTTCCTTAAACCAGCCTGCAGGATGGGGGTGGTGGCTGCTTGTGTGCTGGTGCACTGAAGTGTTTCCTCCCTCCAAGTGTTTTATTTTCAGCCGTTTCATTAATATGAAGGTATAACATGTTTAAGGGTGTTTATTCAATCACAGCATTCATCCTCATCTTAAGAGATAATAGGAGAAGCCAAGGGCAGATGTTCAGTTGGGTTATGCTCTCTTGCTTATCCCTATTTCTGAGACTATTCCTAACGGAAGAAAAAGTTTCAAACCCAAAGGCATGCTTTGGCAAATTTTCATCTGTTTTCAGCTTCTGCCTTAAATATTTCCTGCATCTCCCATAATGCTGAGTATTTCCTCCTTCCTGTTGCTGAGATGCCTTAATGCTTTTATTCAGTACATGGGGTTGTATTTCATCAGTGCTCAAACAAGTCCTTAATTTTTCAGGCATATCTGGATGTGCAAAATGACCATTTGCATGTGAAAAATGAGTGCACCCACAACTCTGCAGCTACCCATAAATATCTGAAAGTACAAAATTGGAGGCTGCACTATGCAATTTAGTACAGTGTCTTTGTGCCCTGTTCTGTTCAATTTATTGTTGGTAAAGCGTGCACCTATGCATAAAGCTGAAGTTGTACACGCATTTTCACTCTAAATGCTAAATTTCAAATGGAGCTGGATAAGATTTTTGGTTGTATACTTCATTCAGCAAAAATGAATATTCTGTTTGACCCAGGTGATTTGTGAAGTGTTTTGTGCTGATTCCCCTCCCTCAAATTGAAGATTTAAAATTTTCTGCTTCAGATTTTTTAGAAAAGAAATATTTTAACCTCAAAATATTTTTATGTTTTTGACATCTCATGCTTTTAATTATACTAAGAAAATAAGGAAGGAACAAGGATGAAATGGTGTTGACTAAAAATCACTTGTGGATACCTGTGGTAGACTATCTTGGCAAGTAAATCGTGTTTCAGATAAACTGTAAAGAAAAGGTATTTCTTTGTGTGTGTGGGGGGGGGGGGGGGGGCAATTAATGCTGAAAAATTTATTCCCAGACAAAACAGCCGGTAGATAAACCAGGTTGCTTAGGTCCAAAGGTACCACATGGGAACTCCACAGCACCA
>JANIJG010025103.1:0-26448 GCA_024611175.1 Megaceryle torquata | reverse complement strand
CCCCCAGGTACATGCTCATGTGTTAAGCCTGGTTTTATGCTGTTAGCTTCCACAAGTAGGACACAGTCTCTGAGAAGTTGATGTATTTAAAGATGCCTTTTTTCTTTTTTTTTTTTCTTCCTCCTTTCTGTTTCTTTTCTTCCTGTCATTTGTAGCTCAAGCTCTCTACTGGTTGTCCCATAAGTGCCAGATAGTGCTTTGGAAGAAACAGCCCTGCTGTTTTTCTGAGCCTATAGTCTTTTTTAATCTGCTTGATCTAAACTTCCGAGTTAGGTAATGGAGGTACAGATACATGGCCCTTGTTGCAGTTCTGCAATGGAAACAGTTCACTCTAATAGGTTAGTTATCAAAACAACAGCAGTTTGACTTGATATATTTGATTATCTGAATGGATTGATTCCCCCCCCCCCAGTATGGAGGAAGCTAGTCCTTGCTTTGGACTTCCATTGGCTGGGTTACCTGGCAGCCAGGTATTTGAAAGGACTGTGGAGGCTCTGCTTTATATTGATATAATACAAGATATGTAATAAAAAGTGGGCAGGTAGAAATAGGTGTTTGCAGGTTTTGGAGATGCCAGAAGACTATTTGTAGAGAAGTCAGAATGGAGGGTATTTGGCTTTGTATCCTCTATGAGGAGGAAAGATTTTGTTTTTATGCCATTATTGTGAAAGCAGGAAGTATGGCTCTGTTTCTACGCTTTGTAGGTGTAAACTTGGGCGAATTTACTAATGTTTTTGCATTAATTTTTAGTTTGAGATAACTATTGTCCCATCTCACAGGGCAAATTCACCACTTTTTGTTCAATTTTCATAAAAACATAGAATACCAGGTTGGAAGGGACCTCAAGGATCCTTGTGGCCCTTCTCTGAACCCTCTTCAGCCTGTCTGCATCTTTTTTGTATAGCAGAGAAGAAAACTGAATGCAGTACTCAAGGTGTGTTCTGACCAGCACTGAGCAGAGTGGGATAATGACTCTATCTCTGCTAGTGATGGACTTGTTAATGCAACTCAGGTAGCCCGTGGGCTTTCTCTGCAGCTGCAGCACACCATTCATGTTGAGCTTCTTGTCCACCAAGACCCCCAGGGGCCTTTCCACAGGGCTGCTCTCCAGCCAGGTGGATCCCAGTCTGAGCTGCATTCCTGGGTTATGTATTCCCAGGTGCAAGACCCTGCACTTGTCTCTGCTGAACTTAATAAGTTTCCTCCTAGCCCACTCTTCCAGCCTGTCCAGGTCTTCCCGGAGGGTGGCTCTCCCTTCTGTAATGTCAACTTCTTCACTCATTTTGGTGTCATCTGCAAACTTCATCAGGGTGCTCTTGATCCCAATATCCAAATCACTTATGAAGATATTAAACAGCGTTGGGGCCAATATTGATCCCTGGGACATCCTGCTTGTGACTGGTTGCCAGTTAGAGAAGGAACCTGTAGGAACGATCTATCAGCCAGTTCCCCATCCACAGCACAGACCACTTGTCTAGGTTGTGAAGTGTCAGTTTCTCTAGGAGGAGGCTGTGGGGGATCCTGTCAGAAGCCTTCAGAAGTCCATGTAGACAATGTCCACTGCACACCCTGCATGAACCAAGCGGGTTACACTGTCACAGGAGGTGATTGGGTGTGTCGGGTACGATTTGCCCCTGGTGAATCCATGTTGGCTTTTCCCAATCACATGCTTCAGTTTACTGACTTGAAGGAATCAAAAGGAACATGATGATGTAAAAATGAAAAATACTGTTATTGTGACCATGAATGTGTGTTGAGAGCATTGGAGAAAATGGTGGTGGGTTGTTGTTTTGTTTTGGTTTGTTTTTTTTTTAAGTGAAAGCTGGAAGATTGCCATTAAATTTTCTGATATGAACCTTGGAGTATTATTGTTGTCTGACCATTGTTTCATAATGTATATTTTGTAAGCCACATTAATTTTGTAGATTTGCAAAAATATTGCGTAATACTTACAGGTTGAAATCCCTGGAACCTGAGAATGGAGAACATGCAATATGTAAACTGGGCAGAGACCATCAGCCAACAATAGTTTTCCTGCGCGCTCTTTACGGAAAAAAAAACCCCAAAACACGCAAACAAACAAAAATCTTGAAATTGACACTCTATTTGGGGTTATTAAATACTATTTTCAGCATGGTATTTAAAAACATGCCAGAACTTCCAGGTTATTGTTTCTTCCCACAAAAAGAACACTTCCATTATTGAACTGGAGTGTGTGGTGGTCTGTTTTGTTTTTGTAAAAAGTAAAAGACTCTTTCCTGAGTTTTTTAGAGTTTATTGTTCTAATTTGGGCTGAGCAGTTGGCAAATTTGTGTAACAAATTAATTTTGATCCCTTAGTGTAGAGTACTTGGTGGGGGCAAATAGGGAGGATTAATCTGACTGGAAGAAGGTTGTTTGGGTCTTAGAGATCATTTCACTTCAGTACTGTAAAGAGTGATGCTTGTGTTCCTCTTTGTAGTGCTTCCCCAGAAAGCCTATTTGTAGCTTTGCAATGGAAGAAACCTCTACATAAAATTTCTTGTGTATGAGATGTAACCATCTTCATATTAATCTTATTTCTATAAAATAAGTGTAAAACTTTCCTGTATGTATTGGCTTTAGAATGCTTTAAGAAGGAGGATTAAAAAAAACTTTGTTGCCATTTTATGTCTTATTATCAGGAAATGCATACTTGCCTAGGAAATATTTGTATAATTTTGCAATTGATGAAATTTAAGTATTTTCAGAAACTGCAAAAGCTATAACACCAGGAAAATGTTTCAGTGCAGTGTAAAGTTTGCAATAGTATTTTCTCTAATATGCATTCACTGCTCTTTTCCACTGTGAGATCAGTATTGTGAAATCTTGCTGTTTATATGTATTTGTGGTGCATTGTGTGGATAAACTTAGTGGGTATTGAGGGTAATAGCTTGTTGCTAAATCCATACAAAGTTCTTTTTGGGTTGCCTAATAACCAATCATATATAGCTTGGGTGGTTCAGAGATTTGTTAAATCTTCAGTCTCTGAGGATTGGAGTTGAATGCAGGTTTTGGCTCTATTCATCTTGCAACAATTGTCTTAGTGTACAGTGAAGAAACATGAAGTATAAGGTTTAGCTATGCAAAACTGATATAATGGACTTTTATTCAGAGCTGATAATGACATTTTTAAAAGATGTGGATAGCAGAAATTATATTTATCAAAGAGAAATTAACCAATAAATACCTGTTGCTGCATTTTCTCCAAGTGATCCACAATGAGACTTAATATTTTGCATATCTTTTATTAACTGATGCCATCTTTGCTTTCCCCCTGCCCTGATAATATATTAGCTTCTTGATTCTTAGCTTACTGAATATTCCTTAAAACTGCCTTCATTTTTATATATTTGTCTCTAAACTATACTCTGTATTTTACATCCCCCTCTTACTCAGTTTTCTCTTTCTAGGACAGAGTGCCGTATTTTGCCACTTTATCCCTTCTGTTGTCTTCTACATGCAGTGTTTGGAACAAGGACTTCGATGATAATGATCAGTGAAAGCTACCAGCCCTAACAGCAGTAGAAATGTAGCAAGGGAACTGATACAGGGTAGTGTTGTAAATGGAATGGAGTAGGGAAAGGAGACTCCTGTGTTTTGGCTGATGGCTCCTGAATTTTGTAAAATAACTGTAGTTTTGTATTCACTACCTGGCTGCCATGTGATAAACCTGAAATTTCCAGCTGTAGTGACAGAACACCATGGTTCTTGTCTTCCATTGCACTACTGAAGCTTCAAGTGCCTGTGCACTGGATCTCCCTTTTGATTGCTACAAAGTGAACTTCCCATCCTCTTGCTTTTCTGGTGGTTTTATTTACATCCCTCTGTTAAATGTTTCTGTGTCATCCTTTACTTCTATTCAAAACTCTTAGGTTACAGTTACTTAGATATTTACTGTAGTAACCATACCTTTGCATTTCCCTCATGCTTTGCTACTTGTCCTGCTTATTCTGGCACTTGGTGTCCAGTTATAAGTAGTCTGAAATTGGAACACTCGGGAAGATCAAAAAACTAATAAGAAATTTCTAAATAAAATTTCTAAATAAAATTCCTAAAGCTAGCAGCATGCAGACTTAAGAAAAAAACATCATTAGAGACAGGGCTACAGAAAAACATCTCTTGGTCGACTTATTTTCTTGAAACGTTGTTCAAAGTTAAACCAGAATGCCAATGATGAGATGCGGGTTTTGACCTGTGAGTTTCTGTTTTAATACAATGTATCATCAACTTCCCTGTTCTTGTTAGATTGTTATTGTTGGTCTACTTGAGAGAGGAGAGGTGTTGGTCTTGTTGCTCTTCTGAAAAGTCCTATGGAAGAGCTCTGACTCGAAAGAGATTATGTTAGTAGGGTGGCAAATGAGAGTCTACAGTTTGAGACTACAACTTTGCTTTTAAAGTTCAGTAAGAAGAGATTTGGAACTTAAAAAATGGCTGTGAAAATATTTTGCATTTCTGAAATGTATGGTTGAGAGAAATGCAAAAAGAGGTTGAACTGTCTGCAGTCTGAAATGTGAAATGTTTCTGAAGTAGTTGCAGCGTTTATAGCTGATGGGAACTTGCAGTACAAGTGGAAATAGGTTGCCCAAGCTCTGTTCTTTTACTATTGCTCCACAGTAGCACTTGATTAGAAAAACAGGTTGCCTTTTAAGACAAGACATCTGTTCTTTTCCTGTGGTCTTTCATTTTCACACATTTTGTTAACTTTAGACCGTCTCTAATATAAAGTCTGGAGAAAATTTGATAATCTAATTAACTTTCTGTGTGTAGTTTGTTGGTTTTTTTTTTAAATTATTTGCACTTTTGAATCTGTTTCAGTACTTCTGTGAAGGGAAGAAGGAGCTGAATTCTGCCTCGTTTTAATTTTCTCTGAATTTTGTAGTGCGTAAATAATAGGATCTAATAATTTTAGTGGAGAAAGTAGTGTGACAAAACAAGTTTGTTCCTTGCCCCCCTACTACGATTATGAGAGATACATCACTTAACGAAACAGGAATAGTGAGTGAATAATAATTGTTGAAGTTAGAGAAATCTGCCATTTTTCCCTACTAATGTATTCTCAACCTTTTTTTGGTTCCTAAACTATATCTATGCCACATCCTGAATTAGATGCCTAAAATGTGATCTGGTTGTAGCTTAGTCCCGATTAGTTCTACTGAGCATATATGATGTTTGCTGAGAGTAAAAGCCATATATTAATTAAGACTGTCATATTTACTTTAGTGTATGTGAAGTTAGAGAGAGGACTGAAAAACTAGTAACTGTGAATCAGATTTAATTTCAGTGAAATCATGCAAGCTGATCTATAAATTAGTAAGTGGCTTAGATTAAGAAGGTTCTGCTGACTTCTAGGTGGATTTGTCTGAAACCGATGGTATAGTTTGATGAAACATTTCATATAGTAAAAATAATGAATTTATCCCTTAAAACTATTTCATAGTCTTTCCATCCCCAAGCAGTTGAAAACTCTTACAGGGTTTTGCTTTAGACAGAGACAAATTTTCAAACAGATAAATGCAAACTTGTAATACCAATTTCAGGCCGTTTTGGTCTGGGAGTTTGAAGTTTAAATTTGTATATAATAACCTGACTAGGAGGAAGCTGATGACATATCACTGATGTGTATAGATAACTCTTAGACTGTTATCCTACTATCAATTTATTAACTTTCATTGTCAGACTTGGAGATTTATTGGTACAAGGTGTTAATATAACTTTCTGAATAGTCATGTGAGCACTGTTCACAGAAAAACCCCCAACAACCTTTGAAGAAGTTTTGAGATATATCAATTTATGTTTATCATTCAAGGTATCCATCTCGCATTGAGAAGATAGATTATGAAGAGGGGAAGATGTTGGTCCATTTTGAACGTTGGAGTCATCGCTATGATGAGTGGATTTACTGGGACAGCAATAGGTTGCGACCCTTGGAGCGACCAGCATTAAGGAAAGAAGGACTGAAAGATGATGAAGAATTTGTTGTAAGTGGCACATTTACTTTGTCTTTGAATCTTTTTTTTTTTGTAATCTGGCCTGCTTGTTTTCTTACGCTCTCTCTAGCACATAACATTTCATTGTTTTTAGGAAAAAAAATGGATTATTAAAATATTAATGACTACATTTGTATAAAATAGGATTTTAAACCTGGAGAAGAAGTCCTAGCTCGTTGGACAGACTGTCGATATTACCCTGCAAAGATTGAAGCAATTAATAAAGAGGGTATGTATTCATGTATGGTCCACTGATAAGGACTGTTTGCATATACTGTGCTGTAGCTGTAGCCCACTTAAAAAGTGGCTTGTGTATAAAAGCTTTCCTCATTGTCTCATTATTAAGTGAAAATGTTTCTAACTAATTTAGTAAGAAGTTCATCTGTGTGAAATTAGTAAACTGGAATTTCTTCAGGTAGACAAAATGCTTAATGTTTCCTCAGTGATGAGAAGAGTATCCTGTGCACAGAATTATTAATATTTTGTACTGTTATTGATTTGGGCTAGTGATATGTTTAAATTTTCATTATTGTTTTAAGAATGGTAGGTCTCTTTAAAGTTCTGTTGAAGAAAAATAATAAGGCAAATGATGGAATACCTTAGATGCAATACTTCAGAATGGGGTGATACTTCTTATAAATTGAAGTTTTTACTGTAGTTTAAAGCAAATGGAGGTTTGATAATGAATTATGGCAGCTCAAATATGTAATTTTTTCAGTGAATTATGACCAAAAGTGACACAGTAGCTTAAAGGTGCTTGAAATTGTCCAAGTGGGCAAAGAACAACAATATAAAAGCAGGGGTTTTTCTTAACATTCTTGATCCTCACTGTAGGCAACTCCTGGTTCTTTTGTTCATATCACCTACAAAACATTTTGCTAAGCTTTCATAGTAACAAGGTGTGTTTTGTTTCTTAACTACTGATAGTGATTACATCAATCCTTTTCCAGGAACATTCACAGTGCAGTTCTATGATGGTGTTATTCGATGTCTTAAGAGGATGCATATCAAATCTATGCCAGAGGATGCAAAAGGGCAGGTAAGAGTATGTTAGGTGTCTGTGATAGCTTTTATATAGACTTTTAAAAATATTTTGAGGTAATAAAAAAATGTCATCTAGCACAACTAGTTTAAGATTACAGATTTTATTCTAGGTCCTGCACTGTCTTGCTTCACCAGTTTTATGGATGATGTCCCAGAGTGTGCTGCTCATGTAGTCTTGCCTCTATCTGAAATGCCCAGCTGCCATACACTGCACTGCCAGCTAATTTCCCAGAGCCTTGTCTGGCAGAGTTTACAAAACCAGGGTCATCCAGAGTCTTTTTCCTCTGGTTTCCTTTCAGGAAAAAGATTTAGCTTGTCAGTGGTCTGTGATACTGATTTATTAATTTAATTATTTATTTTAAATTTCTTTTTTTTCTAACCCAGCTTCCACCCCATCTCTTTCATTTGCTGCTGTGGTAGCTTTTTGCCCACATGTTCTTATTAACATGACTGTTCTGTGAGGGCTTTTTCCCCTGTATCAGAACTTATGCTGATTCAGATATAAATATTTCTTTAACAGCAACTGGACAATATCAGAAATAAATAAGATGCTGAGGAAATTTGAGGGAGGCTGTGGAGAGCAGGATTTAGTCACTAGGTGTATCTTTACTTGCACAAGAAAAACAACATTGAAAACTGTTATTTGATTTTAGTGGAAATGCCATTGCTTTTATCTTGCATGGTAACTGTACAAAATTGAGGTATTTCATAATTGCTCTTGTGATCATCCATATTGTAACAAAGGCAGATGGATAAGCAAAATGGCTTGGAAATATTTATGTGTCCTGGCCTCCAGGTTCCAGGTAGCTATACACTAAGAGTTCTTCTATACAAAGAACACTGGAACTTTGCAGGCAACACTGCTCTATTTAAACTGTGTTTCTGTGAGAAGGTTAAATTGAAATCCAATCATGCAAACACTGGCTTCTTGCTGCAGTCTTACAATAACTGTTGAAGCAGTATATATTTCAAACAATACTTTCAGTATGACAGCAAGTTAGGAAGCTAGAGTATTTCATTTCCTTTTTCTGAAGTAAAAACTTGGGTAATGTGGTTATGACTGAACTGAAATAGCCCTTCTGTGACAAAGTAAACAGGTCCCTTACTCTGTCCTGTGCTTTTTCTAGGGAGCTATGTTGTGTATAATCTTGAGTTACTGATGTTAGGCCACAGGCATTTTCAGCTTTAAAAAAAAAAAAAAAAAAAAAGGTAGTAAATCCACTTCTTAGCAACCATGTTGATGTTGAGACACGCTTGGTGGCAGTCCAGCTCATCTAGTATTTCTAATTTTTCTCAGTAGTTGAGAGTTGGGGTGTCAATCTCATACATCTCGGGGACTGATTGTAGGTAGCTTCAATGAAGTCTTGAGACAGAATAAGGGAGATCAGATTTACACTTTCTGAGATGAATTTAGCTTTTTTAAGTTGTCTTGCAGCAAAAAACAATGTCAATTATGCTTTCTATAATGCTAACTGATGCTAGTTCCAGCATTTCATTTGGCAAAATTAGAGATGGGCATGAAGTTCTGTAGCTTTCAAAGGAAAAGATACTTTTTAATGCTGTCATTATGTTATGGTAAAATGTTTGTTTTTCAAAATAATTCTGTGGTATTTAAGAAAAAAATGTGATCTGAGATTTGTTTTGGAAATCAGTTATCTGAAACTGAACTTTGTTCAAGCCTAGAACTCAAATGGATGTTTTTGGGTTTTTTTCGCATTATTTATTTTATACAAAGCTGTTTACTAAAAATTATATAAATCTTAAAAGAAATGCCAAGAATATAACAAGATATATTGCTAATATATTGAAAAACTGTAGAGTTGACAGATACAAAACTTCATGCTTAATTTAAACCTGTCTTGCTTTTTATCTGTTTCCAAAGGGAAAAATAAAAGAGCATTTTACGAGATGAGTGTAAGCTTAAGATACTTCAATTTTAGCGCATTAGCAAATTTAACAAATATAAGATCTGCTTGGAAGGGGTGTGCTAAGAATTCGAATTGCATAGAGAGATATAGACTAGTTATATCTTTGATTTGTGCTTAGCGTGTCTTGAAGGAAGAGACTGCAAACACTCTAACACTCAAACTATTTTTGAGTTGCAGCAGAATTGTGTTCTAATAAGACTCAGCTGTGAGGGTGGAAAGGCAAAATTTTTAAAGAGTGGAAAATATTTGTGTGGCTCAATGCAATGAGACTGTAGGTTAGGTTGCTCTGCAGTTAAGTGCATATTAATTGAAATCACGCTGAAATGTGGCTAATGTAGTACAGAGAGAAAATAAAAAAAGATGGGGGATATTGCGACTGCCCTTGTGAGAGCACATGTGAAGTATTCAGATAACTTACTTTTTCTGTTTCATGTTTTTTGTTTTATCTTCGATGTAATTAGGCGCGCGAGAGGGAGCAGATAGCGCCGGAGCTGAGATTAGTCACGGAAATCGAACCAAAAGAAGTGAGTTTTGAGGAGGGTTTTGAAGGAGAGGGAGGGGACTTGGCACACAGGAAGAGGAAGCTGAGGAAAAAGCATGGATTTGCGATTGGGACAGAGGAAAAAAGAAGATGTGACAGGAGACAATGTGAGACAAGATGTAGGTGGGGCAGCCTGTTTAGAATTTGAAAGGTGAGGGTAAGGAATCCAGGCTTGATGTGGAATCAGCCAGTCAATAGCTTGATGATGTTTTATGTATGTGTATGTATGAATGCGTGGGAGTTGGAAGTTGTGATGTGTAAGGAGAGGAAAAATGGATGAATCTTTAGTACTGTAGAGAAGCAAAAAGGTGGTGGTTGTAGGTAGGTGAAGGGAGAACTATGTGTGTGTGAATTCTGCTGTTGGTGCAAGGGTTGGATTTTGGAAATTATTCTGTTTTGCCTTCCCATGGTTGCAGGATAAGGTTACACAAAGGAATATTTTAAAATACAAGTGTTTAGCTAAAATTCACGTGTGAGGCTGTTGGGTAATTTCTACTAACGTATTTCTTGATCATGCAATTTCCCATGCTTTGATTTAGTGAATCTAATTAGCATAATGACTTTTTTTTCTCAGCAGTGATAATGTTCTGTCTTCTAACTACAGTGTCCCATTACTTCTTTCCTGTCAATTTCTCAGCTTACTTATTTGAATTTTAGTAAGAATAAAAAAGGAGATAGATATTTTAAAAAAAGTTATATATATATATGAGAAATTTTCACTGGGGTGAGATGCTGTGGGAAGTGAGAAATAAGGCTGGATGGTGCAGAATGACAAAAGGACAGCCAACAGAGGGACAAAGTCAGGACCCAAGGGCGAAGTAGGAGAAAGTTAGGAAGATTTTGCTTTTCCTTTCTTAATTTGTAATGTGTTTGTATTTGGGCCCTTGGCTTTGTGTATGCCAAATGCTCTGGGGAAAAGTCCTGCTGTTAGAGATCTGCAGCTAGTTTCTGAGATATCTATGATATTTAGTGTCCCGCTATTATGATAGACAACAGTAGATACTTTGCAACAACTCCAAGACTGATTTCAGGATTCATTGTGCTCCCACTGTTATTCTCCCGGTTTTTCGTAAAATTTTTGTAAAGATTCTGAACAAGGCACAAATGCATCTTTCTGAAGGAGGATTTTCAAAAGAAGTATAGTTACTTTAGTATTTTAGATGCTAAATAGATTTACGCTTTGGGAGCTGTGCAGCTGAGCAGCTGCTCAGAAGGAGTTAAGTGTTAAAAAGCAGGAATTGCCTGGATCACTTCTGGCCAGTTCAGAATCAGAAAATTGCAAAGGTTGAAAGAGACCGCTTGAGATAATCTTGTCCACCTCATCTCTCAAGGCTCTCTTTTCTGAGTTTAATTTCACATGTTAAGCTAATAAAAAATGTATCACTGTTACCATAATTAATGTCTCTGCCCTGGCTTCTGAATGTTGAATCTTTGTTTGCTTCATTGTTATATGTGTACTGCTACCTTTTGTAAGCTCTGTGTCTTATGGAAAGTACCCAAACAATGAAATAAAATGCAAACATAAAAGCCCTTCGTGTTGCACCGGAACAGCTACTGTTAGAGCAGGACACTTAATTCATTTTGGTCCTTGAAGATCAATGCCTTTGCAGAGCTTCCAATTTCAGGGTGCTTAGCTTGACTGAAAATTAAAATGCTGTTTAGAGACTATTTTGATGCAGGCTGTGCTTCCTTTGCTTCCCACCTTTTCCATAAGATCCAAGCTTCAGCCATGTTACTGATCCTCTTCATCCCTTGGCCAGGGTACAGTGTAAGACTTCTACTCTCAGGTCTCCTAACTCCTCACCAGCACAAATAGCTCCATCCTTTTTTTGTCCTGCTGGATGGGCAAGGCTCTGGATGGACTGGAGCTAATGTGTGTGCTCGTTTTGGCTGGCCAAAAGAGAGGTATGTGTGTTTTTTGATTGACTATGCAGCTGGCAGTTAGACACGCTCTTTGTGGCTGGCATGTCACCAAATGGCCTTGGTAGTTGCCTGTTGTGTAAGCATTGCCAAAGCACTTCCAAACTTTTCTGCTGCAGGCTAGACTGAGTGTATGCATCTTGTATTGCCAGTTTGGACACAAACATTTTATCTTGGAGGAATCGGAACTGTTGGTATTTCTAAGTACATGGCTTGATGCAAGGTAGAAGCATAACCCATGTAAAGCAGTGATTTAAAGGTATTGAGCTATAGAAAAGGAAAAGCACAGTACAAATTAAAATAATGCTTTGTATTTTGTACTATGCTTTTCTCATACATCAAAGATGGCAAAGAAACTGTCAGTAGAACAGAAATTTGGAACACTTATAATATGCAATGAGTGGGAAAAAATTGCATTGCAGCAAGATTGAAAAAAGGAAGATACTTTAGGTACCTCTTATGGTAACATAACAACAAGGAAACTTCAGATTAAGATAGAGTCTGTCTACACTTGGGGGAAAAATTACTATTTCTGTCACACTTGTGCAAAACTAGACAAAAAAATAGTCTTTATTACACTTTTTTTTGTACGTGGTAGTACAAATCTGCAAATATTCTTGTAGCCAAATTGCCATGTAACATCGTTCAAAACACTCAGATGCTTAAACCTTACCTGTTGAGGATGACTGTTGCTATTTTTATATAGCACTTCTCCATGGAAGAATTCTGTACCTTGATGTTACAGAATATTTGAAAAAATACTTCAGTAAAAAGGATCAATTTAAAATTTTTGCAGTCCCATTCATCCCTGACACTCCACACCAGTGGAAAGAGCTTGGCTCAGCCTTGGAAGAATGTAGTTATTTACATTGTCATATAAGGTGGCCAGAATTTGTCTGCATGCCAAAAAGTAGATTAATTTGTGCTGTATGTTTTTCACTCTTTGGATGTTTCTCTGTGGTCCAATGAGCTATTACCCAAAATGTCACTTACTACCTTAAATGTGGATTGTGAAAGTTGTATCCTACAGCACTTTATTGAAACTATTGAATGGAACTTGTAATATGTAATAAAAAAAGAGTGCTATCTGTAGTTACTCTAGAAACACGGATCTAATTAGATAAGATTTATCCCTGCTTTATCAGTTTAATTCAGGAAGAACTCTGCCCTATCATGCAGCTGCCTGGACTGTGCATTGAGTCGATAGTACTTTTGAATAACAGTTAAATTTGAGTAGCAATGGAATTGGTGTATTTCATAGCCTGAAGGGTAAGGAAAAAGTCAGTGTTCTGGGTTTGGGAGCACCTGGGTTTCTAAAGCTATGACACATAAAATAGGTAGCAGGGAATGTGTGCAGGCAGAATTCTATACACAGTCATTTTTTTGAAGGTATTTTCTTTATGCTTTGTATCCATGTGGCATACTGATAATACTGCAAGTTTATTTAGGCAATTTGGGAAACTCATTTTACCCCTCTGAGTAGTAGTCATAAACATAATTTCAACTGCTCTTGAACATTTCTAGATGAAATTTCACTGGGTTTATAAGTATTTTCTACTTGAGTCTCAGGCACTTTTTAATACTTACTTACTGTTTTTTCCTTTTTGGAGGATTGGATAGCTTTGGTCAAAGCTGCTGCTGCAGCAGCAGCCAAGAACAAAGCAGCAAGTAAACCTAGAACCAGCGCAAACAGCAATAAAGATAAAGAGGACAGAAAATGGCTAAAAGTTCCTTCAAAAAAGGAAGAAACCTCAACCTCTACAATCATGCAGGAAGTCCAAAAAAAGGAAGAGGAGCCTACATCTAGTGATGCATTTGGTAAAAAGAAGTTATATAAAAGATAAAATAGGTTTTTCTATAATGTTGAAGTAGAATTCCCGTTGTTAATTTTGCAATTAAGTAATAACTTGTGTTTCTAGAGGAAGATGTCTCATTTGCTATTATGATCACTTCATGATACATAATGTTAGTCAATTCAGAAAGAATTTTTATCAGATAAATCTAGTTCCGTCAGTGGTTACTCCTTGTGCGAAACCTCTAACTAGCTCTAACAGGAGCAAAACCTAGGGTTTTTTAAAATTACTTCATTGTACGCTTTGGTTCATATTCCTGTGTCTTATGTTGCCTGTGAGATAATCCCTAATCTTGTTCTAAGAAAAAAATACTCCAACATGGACATATCAGACAACATATCCATATTCAGGGATGTTTGGAACTATTTCTGGGTTAAGAAGAATTTGTTTATTTTAATACTCTGTAGTACTGATTTCTCATAATATTGAATAAAAATTAAAATTTTGAGTTAATTTGCATCTGATGCTTAGATGTGTAATAGTAAATTTTTAGAATGTCATGTTAATTTTTAATAGAATTTTAAAGTTTCTTTAGTGCAGTATTGTAACAGCTTCTGAAATATTTAAGTATTTTGGGTGGTGTTATGAATTTATGAAATGTGAGTTTATTAGATTTCTCTTTTGTTCAAAAGTAGGATTTCCTGTAGTGGATGTTCCAAAGATGGCCTTTGTGCAGGCAGAGAGCACGTTATCACACAAGAGGAAAAGTAATCTAGGCAACTCATTTCAGGCAAAGAGAGCTCGTCTTAACAAGATCACTGGTAAAATATTTTTTTGTTGTTGTTGTTGTTTTGTTTTGTAATTTAATTTTTTTTTCCTTTTTGAATGTAGTAAAATGTACATGTTTACATATATGCTACTAAAGTAGATTGATAAAAGCATGTTCATGAGGCAGATACTCATTACAGTCTTTTACTTGCTTGGATTTTTTAGAGGAATCTATAAATGGTAATAAAATCTACCTTGCTCATAAATTCAGAGGATGTTGTAAGACGTGACTCGGTCTTTTTAGTTGTTTGGGAAGGTAGCCTTCCCAAACTGAGGAATTTCTTGAGTATGTTTGCCCTCCAGTTGCACAGTTTTCTCAATTATCCCGTGGATTTGGGGTTTGTATAACTTAATATGTTTACATATCCCCTCCCCCCCCGTAAATCAAGGCTTTTGTTATCTGTGGAAAACACAAATATTTTGTCATAGTTTATCGTGAAGTAAAACTGCTTCTGAAATGAGTTTGCAGTACATCTTTTAAAAGTCTACAGGCCTAGGTACAAATCAAAGCAATGAAGACCTGAAACTTTGAGAGTCAAAGGCATTCATTCCCTACATTTGCTGTTCAAAAGTAATGATGGAAAACAAGTATGCAGCTACAAAATACATTTTATACATCAGGAAATGGAATAATAGATAATTGGTCTTACCTTTAAAAGTCAAAAACCACATTTAACTCCAGAATTTATTAGAAAATTACTTAACTGTGAAAACACTATTTCAGTGTGTATCCCTCTTCCTCCATGCCTCCCAGTAAGCAAATTGCTGTGCCAGCATTGGTCCTGTTAGTAGGATGAGGTAGTATGTTTGTGCCTGTACCAGGAAAGTATCAGATGCATTTCAGAAGCTGGGTGGAAAAAAGTTGTGAAGTCCAGCCCCCTTAAAAGAGGGGCCTTTGGACAGACAGTAAGATAGAAATGCATTCCACTCATTCTTCTAGCAAATAACATTTTCTGTGAAGTCTGGAAAACTTTTCTATGCTACAGATGGGAGGGGTTTTCTCTTTGCTTAGTTGGGTTTTGTAGTAGGTAGTGTATGGTCACTTGTATAATAAGTGTTACTTGTTTACTAATCTGTGATGAGGTATTGTCCAGACATGTTTTGGCCCATCCAGCCTTTCAGAGGTCAGCAATGGAGAATGTTTAGCCTTTCTTTTTTTGTAGGAGTCTTGTTCCATTTCGCTCTCTCAAATCAGTACTTCAATCTAAAGGAGAAAAATAAATTAAATAGGCCAGTATGGAACATGATATGAAGGAAGCAGTCTTTAGAAAAACTCCTCTTCTACATCCAGAATTTTCTTTCCTGGAAGGCTTCTTCTTTGGTACCAAGTTTAGTTAACAGATGTCTGATTTATCAGCTTCATTTCTACTCTCCTTTGCCCATACTATGTACACCCTTAGTTAAGTCCCAGTTTAATTGCTTCCATGAGCAGTAGAAGCGTAAGTTATACATACTAATAATATATTTACAAAGCCCTGTTAATTTCTTTCCAATAACAATTAGTAGCAGAAGATACCAAAATGAGCTGAAGAACTTTTAACTCTAGAAATTATATTTTTCTGTGCTTGTGGAGAGTCTCTTCCTAAGGAGCTTTATGAGAATAATAGCAGCTGGACAGGCTCCTAGAGACTGAACTGAATAATCAGAAAACATAATGTTGTGGCCATTGACTTTGTTATTCTACCAACAGTGTGTCTCTGTCTCCATGAAAGCATGCTCTGCTAGCACAGAATATGTTAACTCTCAGTGAAAGTGAATGAATCCTTTAATTACAAGATGAAATTCGTCATGCTTAGTAGTTTCTTTGTGCAGCTGTTCTCAAATTAACACACCTCTACAACTCATACTGTAGTAGGTTTTCTTACTGTTGCAGAAAATGAAGTATTTTGGAAATGTAACTGCTGACAATCAAACTTAGTGTTGCTATACGCTTCTTTCTTGTGCTTGAAGTAGTAGTAAATTGCCATTTTTGTTTCTGCTGTGAGTTTTTAGATTTGAAGGATGGTTGGGCATCATGCTGGGTGTACCCATCAGAATGGCTACAAAAAATCATTAAACATTGTAGCTGTTAGGAAAATGTTAATTTATCAAGTTGTCTGTGGTTGTATTGGGAAAATAGAGCAAATAATGTGGTAGTATGAGGTTATCTGAAGGGAGCTGTTCTCTGGATTTCAATTCAGGATTCAGATTTATTGCAGAAGGTTCTCTTTTGTCTGCCACAAGGCTACAGCTGCATCTGGTGTTCTTTGCTCACCACTTAACAAAATAAAGTGACTTCCCTTTGCTCCTTTTTATTTCTGTTACTGTCACTGGGGGAATTACATTTCTGGAAGGTGAAGGATGTCTTCTGCGGAGCATGTATTAATGTCACCTTCCAGTTAGCTTTGGCTCTGTTGGAATACTCTGTATCTCCTGCTGCAGTGTTGATACCTAAAAGAACAGATAACATCTGCAGCAAGCTTGCAGAACAAACCACTTCTGGTTCATTATGCCACCCCACGCTCTTTATTTATGTGCTGTTACTGAGGGAGGACAGTGAACATTTTTCCCTGCTGCTGTGGTAGCTTGTGAAGTTGTTTTGCCTTTTTACAGGCACGGTGATTTGGTTAGAAAGATACTTAATGGGTTATGGAAGAAGGAAATAAGAAGGGTTATATATGCACAGGTCTGACAGAATCTAGATTCATTTAATAGCTTTATTTTCTGAACAGTGAGCAGCTAGCTAGAAATAAAATGGAAAAATAGAAACACAGAATGGTTTTGGTTGGAGGGGACCTTTAAAGATCATCTAGTCCAGTTTCACCCTCTGCCATGGGTAGGGACACCTACTAGATCAGGTTACTCGAGGCCCAGTCCAACCTGGCCTTGAACACTGACAGTGGATGTGGCATTCACAACCTCTCTGGGCAACCTGTGGCTTGCAGAATCACAAAAGGTGATTTACAGACTAGTTTCTTTGTTCAATATTTAAAACTCCACTTGGTTTAAAAAAATATTTTCTGCTTTTCATTTTGCATACAAGACTGTCAATATAAAGAACGTTTCTAATTTTGTACCTTGATTTAAACAGGATAATTTGAGTCACAAATCTTTATTTAGGTCCATGATACCTAAATCTTTTATGAAGCTTAATGCAGACTTAAAATCTTAACCTGAAAACTTTATTTGTATTGATATAATAGGGCTAAATAAGTTTCTGCTTTTCAGTTAGCCTATAAAATCACTAATTTACCTCTCTTGTTATGGACATGATATTTTGAAAATGTTTATTTAAAACTGAACTACTTTCCATTAAACTGAAGTGTAACTTAAACTAAACATACAGAGTAAATGAAACACAACACCTAATATTTATTATGGAAAGCTGACATGATGGCTCTCTAGAAAAATACCACACTGGCTTTTGTGTGCATGGTGTGTTATGTGTGGGGAGTCTTAAAATTTATTTGATAATCTCTGGAGCATTTCCTGAGCTTCACTAGTTGATAATTCCTTGGGCATTGTGCACTGTAAATTAACTTTGAGCATATCTAATTTTTCATGGATTGTAATAGGAATTTCCTGTGGATTTGTCAGCTCAAGTTATTTTTGAGGACTTAAACTCTCTGCCTCCAATACTGATATTCCCAGGGATTATAAACAGTTCTGCTTTGTTTTATGGCATGGAACTTTTGTTCTCTGCATACTTGGGTAATTAAAGTTGTGTGAAGTAGAACTGAAGCTTTTGCTACATGCTTCACCACCAAAAAGCTTTCTAATATTTCTGTTGCCTTGGTTTTTTACAGATTTTTTTTTTTATAGCACTACTGACACTGTATGTGATTTCTTGAATGAAGTGACATATTCTGATATATTTGCTCCCAATATGGTCTTGTTATTGTTATACTGTGGGAGCTCCACTGATGAGAATATTAATTTGGAAATTAAATCCCTTGTTAAATTCTGTCTAAGAAAGGATTGCATGTGTTAGACTCAAGTAATAATGCAAATTGTGATGGGAATGTCATAAAGAGTGGAAAGAGGAAAGATAGAAAAGGTTTGTAAATAATTTTGATCTCTCAAAATTTGCTCAAGTATTGTTAGGGTTGTTTTTAAAGCCCAAGTGCTTGGGCTTTAGAAGAATGGTGAGGCATTATTTTACATTTGATTTTCATCTTGTTTGTTAATGGAAATGCCAGAGAAGTACCTCTTGTGAAAGGGCACTATCATGGGAATGTTCTATAATGTTTTGTTTCTTCCAATTTGAAGTGTTCAGCTCTGTGTGGAACCTTTTTAGAGAAAATATATTGTAGATACAAGTTGTTAATATATCTTGTCTCACTCTCTTGCTTTGTTTTTCACA
Source organism: Megaceryle torquata (assembly GCA_024611175.1). Lineage (NCBI taxonomy): Eukaryota > Metazoa > Chordata > Aves > Coraciiformes > Cerylidae > Megaceryle > Megaceryle torquata. Next base: position 8,045 of record JANIJG010025103.1, on the reverse strand, counting down.
ATTCTTTTCTTGCAACCCGTTTTTAATTAAAAATCTCTGCAACTTTTCTCCTAAGGTTTATTGGCATCCAAAGCTGTTGTTGCGGATGGTGCTGAAAAAAAGGAAGGCAACAAAGAAACAGCTCCAGTCCTGGAGCAGGTATGAAATGGTAGAGTTTGATTCTTTTGCAAGGTTCCCACTGGAGTGTGCCATGGAGATGTAGTACCTACAGCATTAAAATTTGCCCCTTCAGTTATAACAGGGAACTGAAAATTGATCTTATGTTTACATTTCTGGCAGAGCTAGAAGTATGGAATTTGTCTCTAAACACAGTGTTGACTTGAATTTCAGTAATGAGCTTTTGTGTTAGAAAAATAACAGCAAACAAAGGAAAATGAAGTCTCCAATGCAACAAATGTGAGGAGACCAGTGTCCAAAGGTCCAGTTTTATAGCTGGAACCATGACTGGCTTAGGAAAAGGCTCCTACACAAATTTAATTTGTGTTTGAAACGAGGGTTTTGGCATCACTTAGAACTTCTTTTAAAAGAAGTTTCTTTTATATTGTAAGAATTTGGTGTTGTAGGCTTGTATGTGTTTTATGAACTGCTCAATGAGCCATACATTTTGCAAGGGTGTGTATTTTAATAAATACAAAAAAGAAACTTTTAAATAATGTTAAGGGTCTGATTTTTAAACCTGTATATTTGCAGGACCTGAAGGCTGCCATTTAATCTTTGGCTTACTCCATTGTCTTCAGGCATTGTTTGGCTCTGAGTTATGCATTATCTTGCATATGAAAAGGGCTGAATGCCTAAGCATGGTCAAGCAAGCTAACGATGAACAGTAGTCTTGATTCAGGATATCCTTGTTTTCCAATTATTTAAATCAGAGCCTTAATGTAGTTTTAATACAGCTTTTTTGTATTCATTTTCATTCTTCTAACAGCAGCATTTTAATAAAACAGCCTTGCTGTCCACTATTCTTAAAAAAAGCACTTCTGTTCTTCAGCCCCGGCACACTCTATGAACAGTCCCTATCCCAAACTTGATTTGATATTTTGGTTGTACTGGTTCTTTAGAGCTGATATATAATTGCATTGCTGTGGTTTTTCCATTGACACTGCGTTGGATGCGAGTCTTGTCAATGGAACATGATTTTCTGTTTTTAATGCTGTCACTGTAACGGCTGAGCCACTACGGTGTCAATGCATTGACCAATATTTTGCATCAAGGTTTACAATGTATTGACATGACATTCCATTTCTCAAATTTTTGCATATTAAAGATGCTATGATTTTCTTGCTACTGTGTGTGATATTTTCAATGTGCAAAAAACTGTGAAATGGCTTACAGCATGTTGTTTTGGGAAGAATCATTACAATGTAAATCTTATCATGCAGAATCCCATTACGGTAAATGGGACTTTGTGGTTTACATAGGCTGTGTATGCAACAGTATTAAACTACAGTGCATATTTACTAAAAACTTTTTGTTACTTCTTAGACTTAGTAACTCGGCTGTTTCTGTTTTATTGACTAGATATGAAGAAAGATGTCTCTGTCATTGTTTACATGCTAATGGTCTGAAAAACCTCATTTTTGGAAACACTAGTTAAGCTCCTTTAAAGAGGCATCTAAATCCCAAATTGTCCTATTTCTTCTGTTTTAACTAAAACCAGAAACCTCACAAACATTAAAATGATTAACTGGGGGGAGGAAAATTTTTGAGCTTAAAGCTTCTTTCACTAAGTTCCTGCCCAAATTCAAATTAAAATGGCCGAGTTATAAACCTCCCCAGAAGGCTTTCCAATAGCAAAGCTGACATTCCTTAGAGGATTTGTCTGCTACTGCTATAAAATTGAATGGGTAAAATATCTTATAGGGTTTTTTTAATAATGTAATATAGAACATGGTAGAAGTATTCAGGCCAGTAGCCGAAAAACTGACTTTGTTGATGGAAGTTAATTTTATTTATATTTATATATTTTTAGTTTACAGTTGTCTTAAACCCAGAACCTCAGAGGATTAGTTGCAGATTCAGTATTTATTTAACTGTATTAGGGTATGTCATGTTATATTTCCTTTTGACCAAGACCTGATTAGATGAATAACATTAATTCATTAAGGTTTTTAATGTTAATTTTTCCTGTTAAGAGGTTAAGCACCTTATCAAAATATTAATTTAATTTTTTTAATCTTGTTTAAATAACTTTGTAATTTGAAAGTAATGGATGCTGTAGTAATGTCTTTCACATCTGTGAAGATGAACAATAAAATTGTTTATTTACAAGTTACGACTCTAATTAATTTCTGGTAATACCTCTTATAACCAGCATAGGTATACTCTACAGTTCATGGAATATTTTATTTAAATGAATAAACTGCACTTAGTTCATGTGTAATTGAGTTACTCAAGATAGAACTGATGTCTGCTGAATGGGATGTTTTGCACCGGATCTTGCACATGATACTTCCAGCAAACAATTCATGTAGCATTTAGGGAGTGCCCTTTTACAAACATAGAATGTGCACTTGTGGTGTTTTTGCTTTGCTTTTTTTTTTCCTTTTTCTCCATTGGAACATGGAAAGTTCCAGTGGAAAATAAAATCGTGATTTATAACAAAACCCAGTAATACCCTCAAATCATGAGAGATGTGATGTTTTTAGTTTGGATAAAGTGGTGCACACATTCTAGAAATATCTTCCTGCTTTGTAAGTTATGTTTTATTAGATGATACTATGCTGTGTGATCTAACTGGGACAAGAAAGGGGACAGGTTTGAGAAATTGTTTGGATACTGTAGTTGGCCATTATTGGGCAAGTTGTAACACATGCACAGTTTATTCAGTGAAGTAGGAAGAACTTCCTCTCAGTTAAAAAATCTAAAATGCTGATGTCTGCCAATGCATGCTAATTGTTTAAATATAATACTTCTGTATGTGTGTTAAGGATGAAAATTGATGAAATGGGAAAGCTGTGTGTTATGTTGATTTTTTTTTTCTTTTTTTTTTGTTTCCTCAGAAAGGTTTTAACTCTTTATCTGCTCATTTTTCCCCAACAGTTAGCAATCTATTTAACCCTGTGGTGCTAGAAGTTGTGATTTCTTCATGTGTTTGCACAAACATTATGTGGTGAAATCCAGACTCCCAGCACTGAAAGGGGTTGTGTGAGAGTGTGTTCAGTATTTGGAAACTTTTTTATGTTTTCAGACGTTCCTTAAAGGAGCATTATCAACTTTTTCAGGTTCTTCTCTAGGAATTACATCTGTGTTAAAGTTTTCCCTGCCTTTTTTTGGTCAAGGAAATGACTGTGAAGGGAAAATCTTGGCAATTTCTTTTAGAACTACGGTCCTCTGAACAAGGATTGCTTACTCCTAGCAGTGCATAAGCCTGTCAGAGTTCAAGGGAGTATCCAGACGATGCTCTCAGTCATTTTGTTGAGTTTCAGGTAGTCCTGCAAGGAGCAGGGAGTTGGATTTGATGATCCTTATGGGTCCCTTCCAATTTGAGATATTCAGTGATTCTGTGGATATACATTACTGTATGTGTTCTAGCTTATAACAAGTGTTCTCCAGGTTGTACTCTGAGAGCACACTGACAGTTCTGGTCTACTGAAGATGAAAGAGACAAACTAAAAAGACTGTGGTGAATTTTAAAAATGGGAATAAAGGAAATTTTTTTGTTTTCAGGCTTTTTGCAGGTATTTCAAATAGGAAATGAGTGTTCAGAATACTGAAAAATAATTGGTAGTGCTCCTTTAAAAAAAAAGGTTTAATGTAATGCATTTGAAATGGTTTTCATTTGTACTGAAAATGTTGTTTTAAAATGTGTTTTGAATACTAAAGTTACTTTTAAAAAGATCAAAATAGAATACAAGAACTACAGCGAAGAAACTGAAATAAAAGTATCAATTTTTTATTATTTATTCAGGAGATTTCACCTAAACCACAAAGTCAGAAAAAAAATGAAGCTGATATTAGCAGTTCTGCCAACATTCAGAAACCTGCACTGTTATCCTCAACTTTGTCTTCAGGAAAGGCTCGCAGCAAGAAATGCAAACAAGAATCTGGAGATTCTTCTGGCTGTATAAAGCCCCCTAAATCACCACTTTCCCCAGAATTAATACAAGTCGAGGATTTGACGCTGGTCTCTCAGCTTCCTTCTTCTGTGATAAATAAAACTAGTGAGCACAGACATTTTAAAAAAAATACTGCAATTACTTATAAGAGATATACAGAAATTTTTTATTTTTTGGTTGTAAATGGCTATTGCTTTTAAAAATTAATTTGCTTTAAATAAAAGGTCCAAGCGGGAGAATTAGGGGTAGCTCAGCATTTTAAAAGTCAAATCATATCATAGGGCATATGGATTACTTTACCAGAAATAATACTTTTAAATAATACATTTATATTTATAGAGTCATGGCTTTTAATGTTTGGATTTCCCTCCTACTTAAATCTCCACTTCAGTATTAACAATGAAACAGGAAAAATCAAACCTCTCTTCTGAAGGGGCCTGATTCATTAAAAAGAAAAGATGTACACCTTGGTTGTGGACCTTTCCTTCTCTGAGAAATTTCATCTTCAGCAGGCTGATGTCCTGTACCTGTTGGCTGTGGCATGTGAAAGAGAAGATGGGTTCAAGATCTTTGGTGGGGAAATATAAAAAATCAGAATTCTTTGTCTCAGAAAAATACCATAGGTGTTCAGCTTCTTAACATGTGTAACTGATTTGCAAAGTCCCAAAATAATGATCATCAGAAGAACAGGGAAAGGTTTATGCTGCGTCCTTGAATACATTATTTTTTGTGAATGTTCAATTTCTTTCTTTTAAAAAAATTTTTTTTAGATTACATTAGGTTTTTAGTGTTGCTTAGGGTCAGGCTCTTTGTTGCCTGAAAAACATTAAATGATGAGGCCAAGAGTTAAAATAAATGTGGGTTCCAGTAAGGCAGAAGCTACATTTCTGTTTTGCTTTTAGAATAGTGATTGAGGATGGACAACTAGAACTGCACCGTGTGTTCCCCTTATCCTTGGTTTGGTACTTTCCCCTAGGAGATAAGTTTCATTTAATCTTTTCACACAGATAACTTTAAATGAATGGGAGAGAGAAGGGTGCAAATTCAGCCATCTTTATTTATTCAGGACACATTGGTATAAATTATATTTTGTCCCCACAAAATATTAGTGATCATTATATTGTAATGTGCCTTCCTTCCCCACCCCTAAAATAATGGTAAGTAGTTTTTCTAGAATATGTTTGTATTTTGGATCAAGTTTGACTTTTCTGTAGCAATGTTTTTAAATTTGAAATTGGTTACTTAATAGCTTAGATCTTGTTAGTGCTGTTTTTTAGTCTTTGGCTTCCAAGTCTTTAGCAGCTCTAATGAAAATTTAATTTTGCTGTATATTTTTAAATTTGTACATCTTTGACTCTAAAAAACTGATTAAGAAAAGGAGAGAACAGTGATTTACAGTCTAATAATGACTTAAATGTTTTACTAAAGCAAAAGCTTGTGAAAGTGTAAAATTGCGGAGGTATTAGGGGAGTGTATGTTTTTTGTTTTTAATGAATCAGGCCTATATTAACCTATATCAATCCTCCCCTGCCCCCTGTTTTTGTTTTTGAAGTCTCAGATTCTTGAGCCTTCTCACTGTGCCATGCATTTGCAGTGTGCATTTGAAATATAGTTGGAGTATTGATATCAGGTTAGCAGAAGACAGGAGGTGGGATATAAAATTAACCACTGCTTTTGATTATTTTCTTAAGTTGTTATGTTACCTCTGTCCATGACTTTTTAGATCTTTAACTGTGATCATTTGTTCTGTTTACTGTTAAATCCTATTGCCCCCTTCTGTTATAAGTAGCCTGCTCTCATGGGTTATATGGGGGGGTTGCTTATTCTAAGTACACTGTTTGTCTAAAACAACAGCCTTTATCAGTGGGGAAGTAGATGCCCTAATGTATAAGCTAAAAGCAGAATCATATTTTGAGCATAACTCTTCTTTTGCTCCTGGTACTCACAGTTTTAAGTTACATTTACCAGTTCTGCTGTGATTACCAGCTTTGCAAATAAGAGCTATTTAAAACACTCCCCATCTTTAGATCTCAGATACTGCGGTAAGATTATGGTATATCTCTCTGCTTCATGAACATTGAAAGATCTCTTTTTAGGTCCATCACAGCCAGTGAATTCCCCTAGATCCTACAAACATAGCCAACGGAGAAGAAGATCACAGCGTTTAGCCACTTGCTCCTTGCCTGATGATTCTGTAGAAAAAGTTTCTTCTCCCTCTTCAGTTACTGATGGAAAAGTGTTCTCCATCAGTGGTCAAAACCAACAGTCATCAAAATTGGAGGGTAATGTATCTTAATCTAATAAAGAACTGCCCAAGAGAAATTGAATCATAAAAATTAGACCGTTCATGGTTTTCATCTAATGGGATATTTTGACTTACCGTAGCTAAGCTGTATGCTCTTCCCATGTTATGTAACTGCAATCCAAACTGTTGTTTGTTGGACCTATGTATCTTTTTTAATATTACATTTTTTCTTTTATGTAGTACCTGATGTTACTCATATGTCACTTGAGAAGCGTGGACCGTGTCTCCCTCTTGATTTAAGCCGTAGTTCGGAAGTTACAGCACCATTATCCACAGAATCCACTTTCCGTAATGAATATCCCAGTAAAGACAAGGAAGATATTCAGATGATTACATATCTTTCTTCCAAAGCAGTAGCTGATGGAAGAATAGCTACAACAGCGTCAGGTAAAGAGATTCAGTATGCAACCAGTTAGGTTTATAGTTGTAGGGTAAAAATGTCTATGTACTCAGTCACATGGAAAGAGGGGATGCTTTTTCTTTTTTTTTTTTTTTTTTCTTCTTCCCTCCCCCTCTCCTTTCTGCACACTCACAAACCTGCCACTCTTTCTGGGGTCCATCCATCTGCATATTCTTCATCTTCCTGCTGGCTTTGAGCTGCATTACCATTTTTCTGACATGCTTAAAGGAGGATCTGAGAATGTGAAATGTAAAAAGCAGTTTTTCTTTCAAAAATATTTTGTATTGTTAGAATTTGTAAAAATAATTTATGAAGTTGTTTACTAACATACTAATATATACTAAATGTAGGTGTACTCATTAATTTTGTGGCTTCAGCTTTAAAACTTAGTGGCACATTGTGAGGCAGTCAGCATTCCTCTACCTTTGCTTCTGTTTGCAGTGGAAATTTTGTCACTTGCTTGCTATGAAGTGTTGCTTGAGAATATTTCTGAAAAATTCTCTAAAACTTACGTAGACCCAGTTCACTGTCCCCGAGTTACCATAGAGCCCAGTACTGGAACTCTGTGATGCCTCTCACTTTGTAACAGTTTGCTAGCAACCGCCGTTTGAGTATATCACTTGGAGAGAGGAAAGTAGGAGAGTTGGAGAAGAGTTTATATAGTGTAGGATTTGCAGGACCTAAAAGTGGATTGTTTTCATCCACTGTATGTTACGTGCTCATACTTTTTTTCATAAATAAGGCTCTTAAGTGGGTTAGTATCATACCATTTTAAACTAACTTTGATGAAAGAATTCTCTCAAGCCTCTTTTTTTTCTTTCCTTTTTTTGTTAAATGAGGAAGTTTCTCAAAGTAAGTGGACGAAAAAATCTATTGTACTCTGCTGGAGCAGTTTTGGTAAATGTGACTGATAGTAAGGGAGGACTGCATGATCTTAAAGCATGTAATTATGGCGCTCGATCTATAACAGTCTTGTTTAGGAGAAAGGAAAAAGATTAACAACTTTGCATTGAACTGCTAGTATAGCAGCAGTGTTCAATAGGTCAATGAAGCATTTTGTTTAGTATGTGCAGCCCCTTCCTGGATGTGTGCCCACACATGCTCCCATTGCAAGTGGAAGGTCATCGCTTTGAGTTGTAGCAAAAGCTGGGTAGGATTCTTGGATCAAGATTGCGTAGATTAAAACAGATGATGGTAGTTATAAGCTCCCCCCCCCCCCCCCCCCCACCCCACCCACATCTCACCCCCACCACACTACCATACGACACCAAATAACTAGCAACAT
>JANIJG010025102.1:0-28679 GCA_024611175.1 Megaceryle torquata | reverse complement strand
CTTAAGTACTAGCAAGAAGGATAATTATCTTAGAGTGCCAAACCAGAAATGCCTGTCTGCCAATTTTATCCAAATGGCCTGTACTTGGTCCTACCAAAATTGCAGATGTTGACACCATGACCATACCTGAGATTCTTGCCTGGATGTTTACTTGGAGAAGAAAAAAAAAATTATGGAGTGCAAGTGGAATGGAAAGAGTTGTTCAGTCCTGAGGAAATGCATTCCCTTTTGTTTCTCTTTAACCCTCCCTTCCTCCATTTGTCTTGTAGGAATTTGTTTTCAAGGAAGAAGCATGTCACTAGTCTATAAAGAGGAATAATAATTTCTTATTTGCTTAGTGAAAAATGTCCCTCCTAGCCTGAACTAACTTGCTTGTTTTCAGCTGGAAGGAAGGGGTAGGAAACACTTAAGAGGAAAAACAGGATGGGAAAGTACATTAATAAAAACATCATGCATGTAAAATTAGCTGGAAAAGAGAAAGGACTTAAAAGAATAAAATGGTGAAGAATTGAAGTAGGAAGAAGTAGGAGTTAGTTTTTGGTGAAAAAGGACTGAAGAATTGAGATTTTCCTGAATGTACCTGGATTATCTTCCATAATATTCAGAGCCTCAATAGCAGCAGCTGCTAGCAAAGGAGGTAAGGATGCAGAGAAGCAGTAGCCTTGACCAGACAGTCGCTGTGGAGGAAAAAAAAAAAGGCACTTCTTGGATTATAGCATTATGGGCAGCAGTGTTTCAATAGCTAATTCACCTACATTTGAACATTCTATTCTCTGCACTTACAGGTTCAGGGAAGGATTTTAAAAGTAGGTCTCCAATTCACCTACAGTATTTCACAGAACCAGTTTCTTGGAATCAAATGTTGCATAACCATTTATGCCAACTGATGTAAGTAACTAAGTCTCATTTCTAAATAACTAATGGTGCCACACTATATAAAAATGAGGTCTAGCTTACCTGATGGTCGATAATAAAAGACCTCCCACAGCAAAATCCTCCAATAGAAGCCAGTGAATTTTCCATGTTTGCACTAATAAGATCTATATCATCAATCTGCCAGTTAAATTAACAAGTTATTAGGAGATGCTTTAGATTACATCAAGTCTATTTGTATGATAAATCTATTAAAGATGTATCTTGTTTCATACAATCATCAATACCAGAGGAGATCCACCAAACTGTTACATATTGAAATGATTGATCATATCACAATGAAAATAATAATTTTAAGCAATGCAAAAGGACTTTAGAAGTTGTGATTTAGGGTCCTTTAGATAAGTTACAGTGTGTTCCTCTTCCAGGCATTGCAATGTTAAGAAGAGAAACAGAAAAAACAAATTATATAGTTACTGGTAACAATTCCTCAAAGCACTATGACAGTGACCTTTAAGAACCTAAGTAGTCCCACTGCAGTCAGCAGTCTGATTAAAATTGAACATAAGTCTAGTTAAACCAGTTTGAACCTTAGAGACACAAGTGCCTGCAAACATTTTTTGCAAGGCTCTAATGCATGCTGATGACCACTGCTACAAATTCCCATTCTGAGCAGACAAAACTGAAAGATTATGTTTGTAAATGAATTTAACATAGAAGCCAATTAATCACATGGTAGTTGGCAAGCACCACAGCAGCACTTTGTTTCATTTTCTGAAGCTGTTTAATAATAATAAATGTGAGAAAAAGCAGAAATTAGTAAGACACTTATCGTCAAAACAATAGGAGATAGGAGAAGAATTTGGTATTTAACTTCCCAGCTGAATTCAGATACTATCAGGATGTAGTCAGAGATGCTCCACACTAAGATGCTGGCAACCCTAAGAGCTTTTCTTCCTTCCCAAACTGAGGTGACTGCGGTAGCAAACTGCAAAGATTTTTCTGGATTTCCAAAATATTCCTCAGCTGAATAAACACCACAAAAGGTAGTCTGCTAGAAAAATAGTTTGGCTTAATCTGCCGGTAAAGTAGTTAAGACAGTATCTCTGAAAGGACCATCAAAAGCTTTATCCTATTTTTCCACAGTAAAAGGCAATAGAGCAAAGTAGGTTGGCTATACACAAAGAAAACTTCTCTGACTTATCCAGAGCTCCCAAATATTTCAACAATGCTTTTAAGTGTATGTAGCTGGAAAATACTGCAATCATCACTGCACTCAGTGTCAAAGAAAAGATAAAATTATGCATAGTAAAAATGCTTTTGTCATCTTCCTCACTAAAGATAAGTAGAATTCTTAAGCATGTGCAATAAAAGTTCCAAGACCTGACCAATTTAAGACTGATAAAGAAATTTCTGTTTAAATTTCTATTGTGCACTACTCAATACTGCTCAAGGCACACATATAAGATATCAACTGTGCAATTTGCTTCTGTATAAGTCTCTTGTTCCCAGAAAAATTCACAACGAAGGTAGTTACATTTATTCCAAAGTGTTCAGTAATTCCTCTTCCATGTGTTCCAAGGACTCCAAAGGAAAGGCTCTCCTCCAGAAATATTCTAACTTTGTATTTATACTTCAATTTTATCTAAAACAGAGCAAATTATGTAAAATACGAGTCAAGCTCATCAGAATTTGATAACAAAATGTGGGGGGCAGATAAGGTAAAGACAGACAGTATCCTGAATACCGCAACAGTGTCAGTGATAGAGTTGTGTTCTGTCATTAAGGCATTTTAAGAGCCTTCAAAATTATTCCATCATCTTAAGGCTAGATTATATTTCCTAACTGCTCATATACCAAAATATATATTTTTTTTTTTTTTAAATAGGCTGTCAAGTACTTTCAAGATGATGCATTTTCACATTTCTTCCACTATCTACTAGAAAATGCACAAGAAAACCCCAAAACAATTTATGCTGAATAGTAGGTGTCACTGTTCAAAGTCACTGTTTATGACAGCTGTGTGAGGATTTCTTTGAAATATCTTCTGTTTTTTAAGATATGACTTAGTTTAACAATTTAGTAACATACAGCTTAGCTGAAAATACAGTATATTTTACAGGTTAAAAAACAAGACCACGATCAGATATTAGTAAGTCTTACTACATAAAGCTTTAGCATCTTAATCCTGATCAGAAGTTTCAAAATAATGTAAGATTTGGGATGGCCATTTCATGAAAGTTTGAAAAAGCAAAAAGGAAGACCAAAATTGCATGCAGACCTAACTACATGATACTATTTCATTAGCCACAATTCTCATATGCAGAGTTTACAAGGCAAACTGAGTCTACTTACCAGTTCTGGAAGAGGGCAAACATCTCCTGTGTTCATATACAATCCTTCCACTACAATAAACCTTCGAGTTACACGGGCCTTGCGAGGATTCTTTAGAGAAAGATACGGTTTTGGTTCATATGAATTGCTAATAACAAGCAAAGTTCTGAAGATTTTTTGATAGGTAAGGACAGTAGCAGGAAGGAAAGGAAGATATTGTCTCTTTTTCAGTTAAGCTTTTACTTTAAACTTAGTGTTTATAATTTGTAACAAAAGCTGAAATGCTTCACTAGACCATTTTTTCTTTATAAGAATTGAAAAGCTTTTAACTCATACATGATTTAAGATGCTTTGTTTTGCAACAAATTATAACATATACATTTGAACTTTATGAAGGAAATAGGAACTACAACTACAGAACAAATACTAGAAATTTTGATCTCTATAATACTCATCATTAGTCTGAGCATTTCGAAGGCTTTTCAACAAGAGGTTTATGCACCAGGACTCACAATCCAACACAGACTTCTCAGAAGTAGTATCTTCAGTAAAACACAATCCAGAAGGATTTATGAAACTCAGTTTAGTATCTACTTGCCTGATCTCTGGACAACACATGCTACAAGAATATCCTGCACTGGTTTCTCATTAAACTTCAATGTATGATTTGAGTTGTTTTAAAAATATAATTCCTCTGGTATTTACTTGAAACTTTACTGATATCTTCTAATCAAGGATATTAAGTCATTCCTCTTACTTTTTTTAGTTCTTGTAAAAAGATTCAGAGAACTTCAACTTTTCTGACTGGTAGACACCAAAAATTAAGCACAGTCCACTCCACTAATTGGACAAACTCTAGTGGTAATACCTAACCCTTCCCAGTCAGTACGTCTTAGCTACACACACATGGTCTATATTAAAATCTTGCCACCAAATTTACATTCACATTCAACTAATTACATTAAGAAACTTAACCATGTAGCTAAATCAAAGTACTCTGCTCTAACAAACCAAACATGTTACACAAATTACATCACTAGTCTGTCAACTACATCTAAAAACTCATGTAAAGATTATCTGATCAAATATATTTTCCATAAAGGTATGTTAGCTCGTATCTTGTCTATAAATTTGCTATTAATCAGATCATTATTGATTTAGACTGATGTTAAGCTGACTGCCTTACAATTATGTAATTTACCTACTTTGCTTTTTCTGTGTGTTAGCACAAAACCAGCTTTCTTCCAACTGTCTGTAACTTTCCATCATTCTGTTAAAGTGGCACATAACGGTGATAGATCTTCAGCTAATTCTTTTAAAATTCATTTAACCAAGTTATCCTGACTTGATCCTCATTTTAGTAGCTGCTTTTTGACATCCTTTTGTATTACTGTCTGAATTAGAAGGAAGCCACCAAATTGACCCACATTTTTCAACAGATAACATTTCAAGAGATGAAAAAAGAAGCTCTGCAATAGTATTTAAAACAAAATGAAATAATCTCACACTTCACTCATCTGCCCATCTATTCCCCCACTACTAATGCCTATGAGCTCACTTCCAGTGGTCACACAAAGCAATGCAAATAAGTACATACTCTTTTTTAAAGAAATAAAATAATTCTTAATTACATAAGCTTAATTACTCAATAGAGATTTATGAAAATCAAATAACTGCCTATAAGCACTGATTCCATTCAATTACACAACCCAATACAAAATGTGGGGGAGGTGGCACAAAACAGTAAAATTATTTATTCAAAGGAATGGTACCTTTTGATCTTCAGTTTCTTGTTCTTTCAATAGTCGTTCAAGGTCAGCCATATCATTATGCTTAAATAACTTTATGTTGCTACGAGATGCTTGTAATCCCTTCTGAATGGCAAAGCAGGCAGCTTCATCTCTGCAAATACAGCAAGCCCTTCTACGTTTGCACTTGGTTTAACAATTACTCAAAGAAAGATGTCTGTCCTGCTTTTGAGCAGATATCTGTACTTAGGTGTAGTTAAAACCAGAATCATTAGAGCATCATATATTTTATTTACATTTTAAAAACCCATTTCCAAAGCTTCTCAACCTTCCTATGCACTATAGCCACTAAAAGCAAGCCACCAGTTTTTTTACTGGAGTGTACATTCATCCTTTTGTTTGTATGTGATAGCGTTTTTAGCACAGCATTGCACAGACCAGGTACAATACCATGGCAATCACCCCAGAAATGCCTCACTCCGTTTGCTCAGGGACTTAAATAAAAGAGGCAAAGATGTGCCAGTAACATTAACAGCAGTCCTCCTAGTATTCAAACCCCGATTTTTAATATACTTTGGGAATTACTATTTCAGTGTTCAATGAACTATCCACTGCTTTTTAAGTGTTGGAAAAGCCAATCTCTGAGCATGATAGGGTATGCAATTTCACAGCTGCTGAAGTCAAGTAATCTTTTAAAAATGGCAACTAAATCAAGACTTCTGCCCAGGCTAAATGCAGTAATTTCAGCCAAGCTGCTTTTAAATGTGGTGAGATCTTTTGTCAGTGAGAAACTGAAATAGTACAAGATAGATAAATCCAGGGCACACTGGCATCTTGAATAGCGTGTACCATCCTGGTTGTTCATGTCAAAGCCAATCTGGAAAATGTTCAAAAATGGCCAAAAAAACCTGATCAAAATTATGAAAGAACTTCCGTAAAAAGAAGTGAAATAGGCTGCAAGCATTACACTTAGAAAGAGAGCACTGAAGAAAGATCTTGGCAAATACAAAAGTATCTGTGTTGTGGCTTAATCCCAGCAGGCACCTTAGCCTCACAGAGCCACTCAGTCACTCCTAGGGAAAAGATGCATCACTTCACTGTCTAAAAATCAAACTGAAAAAGTTAACTGAAATTAGTATGTGCTATTTTCAAAAGAAGTTTGGTGGGGTTTTTTTTGGTGGTTTTTTGTTTTTTTTTTTTTTTTTTTTTTTCATAAAAATCTGTGAAACTACATGTCATAGAAACATTGAGAATATTAAAGATTTAAAAAGGTTCTCAAATAATAGGAAGGCTCAAGAAAAATTCATCAACTACTAGTAAATCCAAACTTCCTTTTTGGCTGAGAAAGTTTTCAGTCTTGTTACATTGCCTAGGGAAGAGTAAAAAGAATCAGGAGAAACAATTATGACTGGCTGTTCTCAGGGACTGATACTAGGCTTGCTGAATCCTCTATTTGACTGCATAGCTTTCCTTTTTGTTATTTTAATATGTACCATTGTTTATCCCAACTAATACATTGCCAGTATGCATGAGGGGAACATAATTATCCTCCAAGGAAGGTGAAAAGACAGCAGTAAACAGGAGAAAAGCAAATATATATATATGACTGTACAGTTTCTTAAGAAGAAAATGAGGTATTAAGACTTCTGCTCGCTTTTGCATGCAAAAGTTTGGCTGTTGGTTTGTGTTTTGGTAGGGTTTTGTTGTTGTTGTTTTTTGTTTGGTTTTTTTTTGTTTTTTCAGTTGAGTGTCCAGGTCTGCCCTTCCATGATAAAAGCAGTAACTGATTTGATTTGGAGTATTTGACAAAGAGAAGATATTTGAGCTTTGTTCAGTAAAGTACTCTATCAAAAACAGAATTGTTTTCTAAATAGTCAGTATGATTAACAATAATGAAAAAGAGAAAGAAATTAAGGGAAAACTCTTTAATATGGAATTTCCCAAGTAGAAAACAATACTTACACAAACACAATGTCCCCTCTTTTTGAATATGCAGGAATGGCACTGGCAATTGTTGCAAATCCATATGAGTATATAATAGCTTCCTCTGTCCTCATGAATTTTGCTAGTCGTTCTTCTAATTCTAAGTGCACATCTGTTTGAGAGAAAAATTGAAAAGATCTTAAATAGTTTACTTTTTTTCATATCAGAAAGAATATAACTGCTTTTAGCAATCATCTAATCAAAGCAAATTATGTTTATTTGTAGGAAGAGCATTAGAACAAATGAATTACCCAAAACCAGCTGCAACCAATCCAGTATTATTTAAACTGACAAGTAACCCAATATTAATCAGAAGTTCTGATAGATCTGAAAATGCTTATGTAATGTGGCTCTCTCATGTTCTTATGCAATGGTAATAAAAAGCTACTAGTGATTAGACAAGTAAATGATGCAGCATTCGTAGACTGTGACTAGGGAGCAGTTACTACAGTCAGACAAAAACCTGCTATGTAATCGATAGCAATTAATGAGGTCTTTCTGTCAACCTGTCACTTCTTCCATGCTGATGCTTCCACTGCATATTACACAGCTGTTACAGTAAGAGAAAACTCTTGTCAGGCTGCAATCACACACCATATCCTGAACACACAACAGCCAATTGAAAAAAGTCACCATTGCCATGCTAGAGATTACTCACCCTTGAGATAAACTGACACAGTTACACACACAAGCATTTCCAAACCAATTCGGTCAAAGCAACCCATGTTAGAAACAAAACAGCACTAAATCAAAAGATTAAGAAGGGTAATACCACAAGGTGAACACACTGCTGCTACAGAAAGGCAACCACAGTGTTGGTTATTTTAGTCATGTAATTCTCTTGGCCCTACCTGCTTCTGCTAACAAATGTTAGTTGGACAATTATGCCTTTTATCAACTGGAAATAAACAAGATTAAAAGGCAGATAAGAGATCCTCAGTGTTTGACTTGAAAGATCACCACGGGCCAAATGTTACCTTCTTGCAATTACTGAACATTTACTGATAACATCAACTGAGACAACAATTGTTGAAAATACAGGTTCTTCAATAGCCTATGAGGCATGGTTATGTCAGTGTTGCTATTTCTGGCCAGGTACCAAGTGCAAGGGTGTTGAGAAAAAGACCTTCATAAAAATCTTAACTTTGCCATACTAAACAAATATCTTAGCATAACTTTTACCTGAACAGGCACATCCACCTGATTCATACATTTATACAATAAAAGCAAAAGGTATTAGTCTTCAAACAAAAGTCTTCAGGCAAAAGGTATAAGGTTTTCAAACAACAGTTTCTCAGTCACAGTCAAGAGCAATTTTACCCATAGAGTGCAAACAATGAATCTTCCAACAGTCCTTTCCTAATGATTACCTGAGCATCAAAAAAATGGAATGGAAAGATTTTATTTGTTTTTCCACTAGTTTTAAATGGAAAAAAAAAGTTTAATCACTTATTTGAAAGTCCTTTAGCTATTGCTTTGTATTAGAAATTAGTTGTATTAGATATACCAAATATTTGGAGAAATTTAGAATAGCCTTTCTTCTCCAAAGTGTATGGAAGGAGGGATAGTAACTGGAGTTATCTTTTTGATTTCAAGTAGTCATTTTTCAGAATATTTTTATCTTTTTCTTTAGTGTTACATGGACTTCAGGACCAATGAAACAATCTCCAGTCAGGCTTCAAAACAGGATAGGTGGACTTTGATTCAATTATTGATCAAAAAGCCTGATGAAGATGTTTTTCAGGCAGCAAGAACAAAAAACCAAAAAAAAAAACAAAAAAAAAAAGAGGCTGGGCACATGACACTTAAAACATGCAATATAAACAACAACATTCAGCTGATAACATTCCTTCTTGAAGCCCTGTCAGTTGAGGATAAGAAATTAGGGGAACAAGAACTGAAACACTACTTTGAGTGCCCAGCTGTTGATACATAGGGGGTAGAAATGTTTTGTCTGAATGTAAAAGACCATCTACACTATTCAAATAAAAGCCTGGAAAGATGACAAGATCATCAGAGTTATAAATTAAAATCTGCATGTTTCTCACTGAATTTTCCCCAGTAACAACCAGCACTATGCTGAGCAAGGGCTATGTAAAAACCAGTGAGTAAAGAAAATACTGTCAGCAATCATGAGGTAACAAGTCTGATTATATTGATTAAGGAAAAAACATTACGAACCTAGAAAATGTTGTCAAGGGCAAGAAAATTTAAGATCAGAGTGACATATAGCATACACATACACAAATGTGATGCATTAGTATATAAGGGAAAAAATGCTTTGTATAACTGTGTCCTGGATTTGACTAGGATAGGGTTAATTTTCACGAGAACCTTGTAAAGGCTGGGCAGGATAAACAACAGAACCAGCCAAATAGATACTCAATACCATACCAACCTAATGCTCAGTGTGTATTTAAGGGAGGAGGGACACACAAAGAAGCTGGCTGGCAAAGCGCACAGCTTGAGCAGAAGCCAGGCTGGGCAGGGCAGCAGGTTCCCAGTTGTGACGGTTGCACTGAACATCACTCATTTGCTATCTATTGTTTCACCAGTAGTATTGTTACCACTTTTGTTTATTCTTTTTGTTGTTCCATTAAACTCCCTTATCTCAATCCACGGGGTTCTACCTTTTTCTCCTAATTCCCCTCACCACAGCACTGAGGGAAAGGGGAGGAGAAAGCAGTCGCATGGAGCTGCTGTCTGGGTCTAAACCATGAACAGCCTGTAAGATTGATATCAAAGACTCAACTTCATCCTGATATACAAACCATATATATATATACACACACAGATATTCTGATATACAAATCAAAATAAGAAACTGTCTGATCACTTAAAGGACTAGCTTGATTAACTGAGGAAAGTTCATCTTCATCTTGAATTCAGGTCAAGGCTGTAGGAAGCTAACTATGTGAAAACTTGGGTACAAACATTCTGTGAATTCTATCACCTCTGGGAATAGACTGAAAAGTTCACAATATGATGAGTTAATGGTTTCAGCCTGGAAGCATGCAGCTATTCATGCATTATTTCTTGGTTTCCATGCAGTATTTCAAAATACCAATGCCTGTAAAGAACTGTTTTCAGAAGCTGATATTTAACAACTTACTACTTCCTAAAAAGAATGAAAAAACCCTTAGTAACACCTGCTCACATCATAACATCTCATTTACAGCATCAAAATTATCAGTAAAGGAAAACTTCATTCTGACTACAGCATTAGATAAAACTTAACCAAATACATTTATCATAGAAATCAGACTGCCCTCTTGTGGTCTACTTGGAAACCTATTATTAATTTACACCTAAATTCACTATTCATGCTTGAATTCTATTATGTTTTATTTTATCTGTCTACTATGGTACTCCTATAAGTAAACCAGATTATATTTAACTTCACAACTGTCTTCCAAGAATTAGAAAGAAGAATAAAATACATAAATTAATAATAAACACTACAGACAATAAAGACTGTCAATCCTTAACAATTACAGTACAAAGTGTGTTGGAGGGTAACTATTATTCACGGTGATAGAAGTGTGTATAATTTGCTGCTTATATATAGGACTATTTTGGTTGACTTACCAAACCAGTCTGAACAACTTTAAAGGCAGATCAAAGAAAGTTACTCACCAAAAGTACCATAGAATCCTCGAGGTCCACAGGTGCCAACACCATATTTCTTCAGAGATGCCTGGGCTGCACTCTTAAACAAAAAAGAATTATATGTAATATTTATTCTTAGACTAGCTCTCTAATCCTTCTACTCACACTGACAATTTTATATCAACCGACATAGGCCCGTTCTGGCATCATACAAAACAACTTGCTTTACAAAAAGTATAGCAATTCTATGAATTAATTTCACATAAAAACTATTTTTAGACAAGAGTTTAATCGTAAGTGTATTCTAATGATTAAGTACATTAGGTACTAATTTAACTTGATAATGATCTAGCACACAGTAAGTACACCATATTAAGCTTTAGTAAAAAGACAAACTTAAATAGCACAAAATTACAAAGTTTATAGTCTTCCTTGCTGCTTTAAAAATATACTTCCTTAGAGTTAGCGCTATCTGAAGTCAGTTTTAATTTCAGGGTTACAAATTAAAAGAGGAATAATCAAATAAAATAATCGGAAGAACTCACCTTAACATTTTCATTATCCAGAAGTCCAAGAAAGTTAAATGATGCAAAGTTTATACATTCCTTGCCATTAACAGTGATTATATGGGTGGGAGGACTGAAAAAAAAAAATACAGACTTAGTGTATGAATAAACAGTGGTCATTTTCATGAACACTACAGTTTTGTTTTTCAACAGTAAGAGGCACATAGCTTTTTCAAGATTCCTTCTTTCCACTTCTTCCTTTGAAGGTGACAAACAATATTTAAGTTCATTGTCAAGTCATAAATATACTACCATGCTCACCAAAAACTGTACTCCAGTACTGTAATAAAGAAACCATAAATACCTTCCTGAGGTATTTAATGATTCCTTGTTGAAAACTTAATTCATACAAAAATGACTCTTGAAGAGATAAAGCTGCTTTTTTAAAAGGAAAGCAACACCTATTTGAAAGAAAGAATACTACAATAAAAAGTAAATTTCACTGCTACTTACTTCCATGATAAAAATTAATTTAAACCAAATGTTTTTGTCATAAAGCAAACCCACAATATTGTTCTCATATTGAATAGGGCTCCTGAAATATAGGTTCTAGCTGTAATTAGACAAAAGTATTGCATTATCTGTCATCTCAAGTCTCCAACTGTTTTTGGTTTGGTTTTTTTTAATCCCTAATGGTTTGAATAACCCATGTAATTGGGAAACACAGAAAGTGTGAAAATACCCCAAATTAAAAAATAAACAAGAGGACAATATATATGAAGCAAAGGGCAGAGAAATTTTCTGTCCTAAAAAATTATGATTTAAATAAAGAGTTAGAAAAAAAAAAAAAAGAATAGCTACTTTATCTTCAAGGTGGTTTACCTTTTTAAACACAAACATTGCATCTGTGTTCTGTATTTAAAAAGCTGTCCTGTTTTAGCAATTACATACTTCAATACTACAAAACCAAAAGTTTCAATTAATCACTCAGAGTGTTGAGAAGTTTCAAAGCTAAGCCAAATACAAAACCTTATGTCTGCCCTATTCTGTATGTGTAGTCAAATATTACAGTAAAGATCCTACACTGTTCTTCACGCACAGTTTCAACAAGCATTGCCCATGTGGAAACTAGCACTAAGCAATTTTCACGATCAAAATTAAACAGTGCTGCTCAAATGTCTGTGCACAGCTGCTCCAAATCTGGTTGCTTACAATATTTCAAGGGGTACATTTAGTGTGTGAAGCAAATAAACTTTTAAGTCCAAGCTACTTACTACAAGTTAAGAAAAATCACTGAATTGCCTGAACTTCACTTAAAAAACTCCATGATTTGTTTTTCTCTGTTCAGTTTGAAATTTAAGAGCATGTTGCTTCAATCAGGCAATAGAAAAAGCTTACAAAACCACTTCAGAAAGCTTTCTATTAACACAATGTGTGCTGTGCATCTTCATCACTGTCATTCCATGACATTAAACTGACACATGCTGAACCTGACCCCACAAAGGAGCGGTCCTGAATCACTACACTGCATATTCTGCACATGAGTAGCACAGCAAACAGTCTTAGGGAACTGAGTGCCATTAAAAATCTACCTGGCTCTGTTCCTGTCATGCTTATCAATGAGCTGTACCAAATGTTAGAAGTCCTACTGAGTGAAACAACTACTTCCTCTGGCAGATATTCACAAGAACAGACCTACACTTACGCACTTTGGTGCTAACATAACATTAAGTATATTCCCAGGATACTATTAAACCTGCTAAATTTACAACAGTTTGCCCCACAGCTCCACCTTTCAAACATGCTTGCCTGTTACAAAGCTGCAGTCCTCATGAAAAGACAGCCACACTTTGCTATCAGAATTTCACTCAACCTTCTAAAGGAACACTCACACAGTTAGGCAGAAAACACTCAGGGAAAAGCTTATTCCAGTGTATAATTATATCCAAAAGATGGATGCTAACAGGATCATAAATCTTTGCAACATCAAAACCAACAAGTCTTTGCAAAAGGAAAACAGTGAAACCATAAAGAAATTAAATGTATCTCCCTTTGCCTAGTGTAACAGTTCATTAGGTATCATGGTTAGGGACAATAGTTACAAGATACTGAGTGTTCCTGCTGAAACTGCAAATAAAAAGGTAATTTCAAGCTACATCTAAAGAACTTGGAAACAAATTCTTCAGAAATTGTCTTTAAAGTACAGAAAGCACGCCATCTGTACTTGGACCTCTTACTTACCTCTTAAATGTTGCATGTATTGCAAAATCAGTTGCGGAAGATCATAAAAGTTAAAAGCCAAAACATTAGTGCCTTTTTATTTTAAATCAAAACAAGAATCATTATGAG
Organism: Megaceryle torquata; assembly: GCA_024611175.1. Classification (NCBI taxonomy): domain Eukaryota; kingdom Metazoa; phylum Chordata; class Aves; order Coraciiformes; family Cerylidae; genus Megaceryle; species Megaceryle torquata. Next base: position 15,277 of record JANIJG010025102.1, on the reverse strand, counting down.
AATTTTGTAGACAGTTTTAGGAAATAGGTTTACATTTTCTGAATGAGATTTAGTACGGTGCATAGATTAGTTCACAGAAAGTCTACCACAAGAAATAAGTAGTTTCTGGATTGTGACTGAGATGTCACAGGTAACTTCATCACTGCTGATTCAACACTGATCGTGGTTTTTTGTTCAGACTGCATTACTGGCTTTGCTCATCTTTTTGGCAACATTACTGGGATTATACAAGTGTTCATCAGAAAGGAACATATTAAGAAAAGACACAAATTTCCTTACTTATAGTTCTCCCCCCCACCCCCTACACAGAAGGTAGCAAATTCAGCCCTGCTATCTAAAAATGCAGTTAATTTATGCAAAGTTGTAAGGACATGGAAATGTTTAGTAAGAAATACACTTAAAAGCACAGACATTAAGTATTAGAGCTGAAATAAAGAACAGAATTTATTTTGGTTACAATTACCCTGAAACAATATTGTAGTTGAGAGCTGGGTGATCTTTTGGCACAAGAGGTACAAGTGGTTCAGGCTGCCATTCTTCAATTAACTCTTCCTTTTCCTAAACAGGAGAAAAGAAATACTGCTCAAAGAGGATTTCCATTAGAAAAGGCATTATGTGCTAATAAACTGTAACAGTTACATGACAAATGAAGTTTGCTAATGCGTCATCTTTTTGAGACACAGCATTAATGATATCTCAGTATGTTAAAATGAGGGGCCCTGAATTCTTCATCAGGAAAGAGATGTAAAAGTAAATAGCCCAGTTGTGCCTGTGCCTTAAAGATCTCATGATATAAAATCAAGATAATAGATACTAACTTAGTGGCTCTGGCAAATTTTAAATCAATACTGTTTCATTCAATCAAATTATGAAAATCCTCCTCTATGGTTTATTGAACACAAATTACATAATAATCGAATATAAATTGTTGCACTTTACATTATCAAGATTTCAACAGTGCTGTCTGAACAACCATGACATTAAAATACTTAGCAAGGTAACACATACGTGAGCTGGACACGATGGAGAAAAACTGCCAAATGGTCAAGAAATGGCAACAGCGCACATTAATTTTTAAAGTGCTTTATACTATTCTCAAAACCTGAGTTAGATGATTTTCCAAGGGACATGCATGCAATGGACTGCATAACATCCACATTAGACTAGCTCCACATAGATTAGGAACCAATCAGGAAAATCACCAAAAATCATCCTTCATACCATGAAAGAAGAACATTCCTGGAGGATTACTTACTAGTACAGCAAGACAAATCTGGTAACGTATTTGTTAACACACTAACTTTGAATGGTATGACTACAAGGGGTTTATTATTTCAAAAAGCAGTACAGTATTTAGGGGTACTTATTTTAATACCAAAACACAAATTCTACAATGGATTTTTGAAAACATTACAGCAGTATCTTTTCCCATTATTTTTTCCAAATACACTTTTCAAAGCCTTCAAAGTATAAAAAACAAATTAAGATATGAAACAAAAGGAAACTACATGCATTTTCATCACTTTCTTTTTACTAAGCTAATGAATAACTTTTGTTTCTAGGTATTTCCAGAGCATCTGTATCCCAGAAATTCACAGAGGTCTATTTCAAAACGCAACTGGAAATTTCAATAGCCCTGTTATTTCAGAAAAGATCATTTTTATGCAACCATAATCACTTGTGTTTCTAATATACTGCAGATGTACTTTAAATACCTTTTTATTTAACTTTTTCATGTTAGATTTCTTACTGAAATTTAACCCATGGGACACATATTTTAAAGGAAATAAAATGTCATTAATATGTGTAACAGAATTAAATATATTAAAAATACTTAAGTTGCTACACTTACGGTAGAAAAAGTAATTCATTTCTTTAGCCACCGTAAGGCAGGTTTCAACTGGAGTCTTTGCATGGACTTGTGTGTGTACTGAAATGCTCTTCCACATATTAAGGAAAGCATTAAAGCAGGGGGATTTAATGTTGTCTATCTTGACTCTGTGTCTGTCTATCTTGACGTTAGTAAGGCATCTGACTGTTTCCCACAGCGTTCTATTAGAGAAACTGACTGCTCTTGGCTTGGATGGACATACGCTTTCCTGGGTAAAAAACTGCTTAGATGGACGAGTCTAAAGAGTTGCAGTCAGAGATAAATCCAGTTGGTGGCCAGTCACAAGCAGCTTCCCTCCTGTTTAACATCTTCATTAGGGATTTGGGTAAGGGGATAATAGTCCACCCTTAGTAAGTTTGCCGATGACACCAAGCCTGGTGGAAGTGTTAATCTGCTTGAGGGTAGGGAAGCTCTACAGAAGGATCTAGATAGGCTGGATCACTGGGCCAAGGCCAATTCCATGAGTTTCAATGAGGCCAAAAGCAGGATCCTGCACTTCAACCACAATAATCCCCAGCAGCGCTACAGGCTTGGGGAGGAGTGGCTGGAGAGCTGCCAGGCAGAGAAGGACCTGGGGGTGTTGACTGACAGCAGGCTAAACATGAGCCAACAGTGTGCCCAGGAAGGCCAACTGCATCCTGGCCTGTATCAGGAATAGTGTAGTCAGCAGGAGCAGGGAGGTGATCATTCCTCTGCACTCAGCTTTGGTGAGACCACACCTCAAATACTGTGTCCAGTTTTGGACCCCTCTCTACAGGAAGGTCGTTGAGGTGCTGGAGAGGGTACAGAGGTGGGCTACCAAGCTAGTAAAGGGTTTGCAGTATGTCTCGTATGAGGAAGGGCAGAAGGATCTGGGGCTGTTTAGCCTTGAGAAAAGAAGGCTGAGGGGAGACATTATTGCTCTGTACAACTACCTGAAGGGAAGCTGTAGTGAGGCGGGAGTTGGTCTGTTCTCCCTGGTGACAGTGACAGAACAAGAAGAAATGGCCTGAAGTTGAACCAGGAGAGTTTCAGGCTGAATATTAGGAAGAACTTCCTTACTGAAAGAGTTGTCAGGCATTAGAATAGCTTGCCCAAGGAGGTGGTGGAGTCACTATCCCTGGAAGTGTTTAAGAGCTGGGTAGATGTTATGCTTAGGGACATGGTGTAGTGGTTTTGATAGAGTTAGGAATAAGGTTGGCCTTGATGATCTTGAAGGTCTCTTCCAGCCTAAATGACTCTATGATAATGATTTACCCTGTACTAATGCCATTCAGAGCATGTTGAATAGCACATTTTAATGCTTGAATTAAAAAAATCCCAACAGAAAACTGAGCATCAGCAAACAGAACAGTAAGAAATCAAGCTGTGTGTAAATACTACTGACTACTATTCTTTACTATATTCCATCATCAGATCTCATGTTTGACATGACTCAAATACCTCAAGAGCCCTACAGAAGATTACCAAACGATATACCCTATAAAGTTTAACATGCAACACAGTGTCAAAATGGTGGAAAACTAGTGGAACCACAACCATAACGCTGTATGCAAAACTGCATCGATCCAAGACAGAGTGCAGGGAATCCATCCTCATCTCAGAACAGGTACTAGTGTGCATCTCTATACTGTATTGCTATTTAAAAAAAAAATTAAAAAAAATAATCATTGACTTCATTTAAATGTGCTGACTCACAGCACTGCAAGCCAGCAGCTGCTACAGTGTACTCCTCTCCCAGCCACAAATACAATCCTGTTCCTTGTGCTGGCACAGGCAGTTACAAAACCAGACAATTACCTTGTTCAGAAAAATGATCCACCTGAAGAACAACTCAGCAAAAGCAGGATACGTAGCTGAACTTCCCAACCTAGCCTGACTGATGCTATTAGGAAACCATATCCTAAGTTACAGTTGCCCAGTATAGTAGTACCTTGTAACTTTTCACAAGAATTCAAAATGACTTCTGAAAATCTGAAAGCAGGATGTATGCTCATGCAGCCTTCACTGAGCTCCTACAACAGCTGGTGTTGAAAGGCCTCAAATCCCTGATGTACAGGATAGCCTGCATCAACAGTTTTGTGTTCATTTCAGAGTACGGGGTGGGGGAGTATGTGAGGGTGGTGTTTTTGGTTGTTGTTTTCTGTTTTAATTAGGAAGCAGAATAAATCAGGTGAGAAGTGGTGGAGACAGTCAGTTACAGAAGCATAAATAAGAAAAGCATTAGAAGAAGGAGAAGGACTTAGGAAGAATGGTGGTTCTTATTTTAAGACCCGAACACAGAGAACATTTGAACAGTTTTTATGCAACATAATTCAAAGGCAGAGCATAAAACACAACATACCTTTTTTTCAAAGAGGGCAGAATTAAATCTGTGCAAGCATGTAGTTAGATTTTCCACTTAAGTCTAATTTTTTGAACTAAGATTACAAAATACCACCAAGCAGCTCAGTAACTGATACACAAATTCAGTCAGAAACCTTTTGCTGTGGAGCCTAGCAGAAATAAAAATAGTATTTATAGAAGGACACTAACTACAATAAATAAGCATAATGCAATTGCACTTGAGATCTGTGAACACAAATATTATGAGGAATTCCTAGTTAGTATTTCTCTCACCCATTCTTATTAAGTTGTAAGAAGATTCCATGCTTCTATTTGAAATGTTTGGAGCACGCAACCTAACAGCATAGTTAACAAGCCACACACAAGATGTGGCAGTGTCCTGACTTTTTTCTTAACACAAAAGTAAATATACAGGAGAAGACTAATCCTCATTTCAGACAATGCTATTTCACTAATTCTAGCTCACCTTCATTCTCCTCATCTGTTACATTTGCTTTTTGATGGATGTAGTAACATAAACAACAAACAGTTGCATCTTCAGGTCTTAAACCTTCTCTTTCCGTGTGTAATTAGCAGAAGCCGTAGTTTACCAAAAGCTTCTGTGACACAAGTTCCTTTATTATGGTGGGGGATCGGAGGATTAAAATGAGTACCAATCACAAACTAAAACAGCTATCCACACTGCAGATGGGACAGCCCATACCCCTTTCTCCTTCCATTTGCCAAATATATCAGTACACTGACCCATCCTACTGACTTAAATGTGACCACCTCCCTCTGACCAGAAAGACAGAGCAGAACCAGGCTTTCGTGCATTCAGAACTCTATCTAGTTACTACCTCCTAAAAAAGCACCACATTTCAGACCAGTATAAAGAATAAAGACGTTAATTTTCAAACATATAGAGAAACCAAATTATAATTCACAATGTACCATCCTCAATATGTAGTTGATTCACTTATTTCTCCTCAGTTCACTGTACTGAAAGTAACCATTTGATGTAAAGAATGAACTTAAAAGTTTCAATTTCCACTTAAGCTGCCATGGAAGTGAACTTACTTCTCAGCTTTTCTTCCTTTCCTTTTATAGTTCTTTTAAAGTTACACAAATATTAAATAAAATACCAACAGAAATGTAGATTATATTACTAATATATAATGCACAAAAATATAATATATAAAAAAATTCTAAATTTTAATATAGGCACTTATTTACATGTTTGTGACTATACATAAACATTCAAAATATATTTATCTAAATGCACACACACACACATATAATTTTGAGTGGTTGTACTTGCTGGTTGCATTTTTTTACTTTTTAAAATGCCAGATACTTTTGAGTAGTAGAAATACTTAGGTGTAAACACATTTAACCCAAATTATTTAAGAAAGCTGCCTTGTTTATGCTATTTTTTTTTTTTGGAAAAGTAGTAATAATGTCCATGAAGACAGTTGTTAGCTAGCACTAGTGTTCCTGAAACAGTGTCACACATGCATCTGTGTCAGTATCTAAAGGTTAGTAATACTGTTTTATTTGCTAGTCCTGAAATAACAGGTTTTCAATTTCATGGTATTTATAGAATCATTTATCAGCATGGCAAAAATTGCCACCAAAAAAAACCCAAAACATGCTTGTTGGAATTTCTCTTTCAAACTACGTTAATACTTAAGAGAATTCTTACCCACATAGGGAGTCTTGGCTCAAAATTACTAGACCTTTATGAGAACAGACTATTCTCTGCTCTTCCCTGTAGAACATCATCAGATCAATCTCCAAATGCTGCTCCTGCAAGAAAGCACTCTTGTGGTCTGTTTCTCAGACACGCATTAAACATTCGTCTCTGACAGGAACTTTCCAGCCTCCTGACTAATACTGCTGTAATAAAACTGTTCCATACTACTACCACACTGAAAATTATAAAACCAAACAACTATTCCTCCCATTCATAAATGGGAAGAGGTGGCTCCTAGTAGGACTTAAAGAGATTTTGAGAGAAAAGCTTGGTATCATTTATTGCAGAGTGAAAGGCACATACATCTGGAGGGCACCTTCCTTTCACACAAATGGTTGTTAGCTGGAGAGTGTGAGATCATAATTAGATGATGCCATGCAATCTCCACTGCTCACTCCAGTCCTTAGTGGCACTTTTCTCCTTTCTATAGATTTTATTTTGGGTGAAGACAAAAAGCAGCACCCTGTCTGGCCACAGACTTATTTGTACTTCACAAAAATTCCAAACTACCAGGACTTTATAGCTGGAGAACTACTCCACCTTTTTAGTTAATGATTTGGGAATTTTCATTATTTTGAAATAGAATCAATAGGAATACCTACAGTGTTATTAAAGGATGAGAGTCAGGTGAAAAGCAATTCTTGCACTGGATTTCATAGTACTCTTGCTACACATCTGACTAAACCCAGAAGCCACCTTCAGGGTAGATTTCTTCACTGTTCTAGAGGTGTGAGTCTTAAGCACAGTAAGTTGCACAATATATCATCTGCTTCTGGTTCCTCAGGACAGACTGGTCCCAACAGACCACGTGAAGATGTCTGTGCAACGGTGGTATTCTTCAGTAATATTTATTACACAGACTTAGCTCTGCTCTGGCAGCATCCCCAGCAATAGTCCACAGAGGAACTCCAAGTGTCATGACATTCATGACTGACATAAATGTAGCCTGAGATTCACCACCTGAGCTCCAGAGCCTGTACCTGACTAATAAAGTATTTCTTTCTGGTGTGGTAAAGACTGGACACCACAGCACAAATCAAACTTAAATCAGAAGGCAAAGCAGCAGTCTCCTCACTGAACAGCTGATATGTTACTATGCACAGCTCAACATGCACTGGCTGTGTGGGATTCCATACTATATGTCACAGACTGTATGTACTTGGTCTGGCTAGGATGGTGTGAATTTTCTTAATAGCAGCTTGTACAGTGCTATGTTTTAGATTTGTGACCAAAGCAATACTAATAACACACTTTAATGTTGTAGCTCTTGCTGAACCGTGTTTCCACAGTGTCAAGACCTTCTGCTTCTCCCTCTGCCCCAACAGTGAATAGATTAGGGGTGCACGAGAGGCTGTGGGAGGACACAACCTGACAGATAACTCGAATTAATCAAACAGATGTTCCATACCATGTCACAACACACTCAGCAATAAAAAATAAAAGAAGAGCTTTAGGAAATTAACTTCCTCTTGCTAGAGAACTGGAGGAGTACTGGTCTATGGAGGTGGTGAATGACTGCCTTTGTTTCACTTGTTTATCTCTTTTTGCACGTCTCCTTTGCTTATTAAACATTTTTATCTTCACTCACAAGCTCTCTTGCTTTTACACTTCCTTTCTTCCTCCCCTGACCTGACAGGGGTGAGGTAGCAAGTGAGTGAGCAGCAGATAGTCACTCTGCTGGGGATTAACCCACAACACAGACCAGTGTTAACTGCCAGTGGATTTTTAGCTACTGATGTCCTGCCAGTGAATTTTACTAATGTCATCCTGCAAAGGTATTAAGCATAAGCCATTTCTGAATGTTTTGCCTTCATCTGACCCCCTTCTAAAACTCTGCTTCCACTGAGCTGCAGCAGACCAGCTACCCATGCAATCTCCCAATTCCTTACTGCCCCCAGTTAAGTACATACAGAACAATTTTCTTCCCCATATACCATTGTTCTAGATTTTTCTGAGAACTTTCTTACACATCTGAGCTTCAGCAAAATGGTCTGTCAGTGAATGAAGGAGGTGACCTGCAACTGGATGGTAACATTCAAGATGCACATAGAAACATCTGAGTGTAAACCTTACTATGTAAGGAAGAGAGAACTTTAAGCTTTTTCAGGTCACCAATTATGCAAAAGTAGCAAAGAGCCTTTTCCCACCATGTATTACAGAGAGAATGAATCTTTCAAAAGAAAAAAAGTTATTGTCCAAAATACCAGAGATGAAAACCAGCTGATGCAGGAAAATTCTACTAAATGAACTACCATGATTTCTGAATGAATAATCAGGGGCTACTTTAAAGCTGCAGCACACCTTCCTAAATGATGTGAACATTCAGCACTTCAGCACACAGGGCTTCCTTTGGCATTCACTCCTTCTTATCAAAGACAGTAAACTTTTGGAATCCCAGGATCACCTTAAACCCATTCAAGCACAAAAGTGAACTGGTCTGTCTCGATTCCTGCTCATCTCTTCTTGCCTCTGATATTAAATGCCTTGAACAAATAAATGCTTAAGTGTTTATTCTAAGCTCATTTAGTGTGTACTCCCTGAAATAGGACTCTGCCTACAGACCTGTTCATGTTTACAGCATTTTGAGTATAATCCCTATAAACTGTTCACTGATTCATTACACAAAGCCCACATACTTATATATATGCTTAACCAGAATAATATCAAAAAGCACACAAGTGCAGAATGACAAGGTAAAATACCCATAAATCGGTTTCACAAGTCTTCCTTAGTACCTCAAAGAAATTCTGATGGTTTATCCCATTCATAAAGGATACGATTCCTCTGCAGCTCTAGCAAATGAAGCTTGTTTGTTGTGCAGATCAACCCTTCACATATGCAAGGTGGTTGTCACACTGCAATACAGTGCTATATTTCATCTTTGACTGAGAAAAATGAGTGTGTCCTTGTTCACCTCACTATTTTCAGAGAGTGCATCCAATCATCCTTTGATTACATCCAATTGCATCTTTGGCATTATGCAGCAAGTGAAATTACAGACCACACCTCAAACAAACAAGTTCAGGAACATCTCCAAACCAAACTCTTCACTTCTGACAGTCTCCAGCCAGAAGTCAGGGACAAATTGCAGTCTTCACAAACAATTACAGCCTTTTTTTTTTTTTTTTTTTTTTTTTAAGACAACTACATTGCAAGAGAAGAAAATTACCACTAAACAATAAAGTTTTCCAGAACTTGCTTAACACTGTAAATTCTCAGAATTATTACTCTGAGATACCACATGTACAGACTGATCATTTTCCCACTCTCTACACTCTTACAGCTCGTTTTTGTTTGGTGGAGCTTTTCTAGCACAGCTTCCATTTTTAAAACAAAACCATCCGTTGAGTAGAGGTAATGCCAGCTTTCCATAGCTTAGCAGTCGTGGTCACATCAGTTCTCTTTTATTTCTTGGACTCTGCTTTAAAATGCACAAACCGAGGCATTTAAGCAATAAGCAGTTTCTTAGTCCAAAGTAAGATAACCCTTTGAAATCCTAAGAAAAATCAGCACAAGCTGGGATGCAGCAGCAGTTCAACAGCCTAACAGAACAACACATATAAAGTGTTTCTCTAATGAAAAATATTTTCCCACGATACCTTAGGTGTTAGATCAGATCGCTCTTGAAGCTTGTATGTCTTGGAGAAAAGAAGTCTGATTATCCATACAATGAGAATTCCTTCCAAAATAAGATGGTAAGCAGGAGCCTGAAAATAAAAGCACAAAAATAAGTCTACACAGAATTTTCCTTGAGAGTAAGGACAAATAAGCTCTGCAGGTTGCACCAGTATCTGCGAAGGCAGAAAGCTTTCACAACAAACAGAAGACTCCTGAGAGCCTGGAGGTCTGTGTTATCTATATACACACAGACTACAACCCTACATTCTTTAAACTTCTAGTCCACCAGCAGCAACAACTATTATTATTTACAAAGAAACCTAATCCTGTCCTCGCAGGTCATTTTTTTTAACTGCACAATCACTTTGAGCATGCACAACAGGAGCAGTTTTGCCCCTGTATCATTTACTCTCCTGTGCAGACACATTATTTAGGAATATATACAGCAAACCAGAACAGAGTTGATCCAAGTTAAAGACAGCCTCTGTGGGCACTTGGAGGGAAGGAAGTCAGTTTCCTCTAAGTACGTGTGGAGTTACAGCATCAACATTTGACACCTAGTTTTAATGATGGGTTTAGTTACTCCATTTCAGAAAGGCTGTCTACATACTGTGGATGTCTACTATTTTGAAAAGACTGAACATGCACACAGACTAAAGTACTGCCTCTTCAACCCACAGGAAGAGCTCCCATGCATCAAGACTTTGTGGTGGGATACAACCTGCCAACATGTTCACGTGGAATGCACCACACTGAGAAACTAAAGGAGACTGAAACCAGGTTTTTTTAAACCAGTAAGGAGTCCTAGGGTATATGAAACTGAAAAAAAAAAAAAAAAGAAAGAAAGAAACCACCAGATTTAGTGTTTGCTGAGTACTTTTCAGTTCACCAAACATATTAAGAATACATATGTACGCCATGACATCTAAAGAACACACAGTACAGCAGCCAACAGAAACAAACTACTTCCCTGTGCTTTTCAGGGCCTACAGTTATCCTGAATTCAGGCTACTAACCCAAGCTACCAGCTTCTGTAGCTGAGCACTTCTGTATTTGTACAGCATACCCTAGCACAAGTTCTTTAAAGGTTACCAACCTTTGCCAAAGAAAGAGAGGGCAACAGACAGCTGATACAAGAACACTGCCCATCATTAGGATATCCTTTTTAATATCATGAAACAAAGCCTGGATACAAACATGCCATGCTGATCCCCTCCAAGACAGAACTCGAAAGCACAAACGTTTAGAAGTTTCTTCCTTTGCAAATAACATCTGTAAATTACAAATCCCGACTTTATACTCAAAGAACACTGTGAATCTTATTCTTTGTAAAGCTGTCGTATACACCTTAAAGGAAGCTTTAAAAAAAACAAAACCAAAACCAAACCAAACAAAACCACAAACAAACAAAAACCCGCTACGTGTGTACATTCGTTTTTTTCAGTAAATCATGAGAGCGCACACACGTGCGTTCCCAGCTCGGCGAGCGCAAAGCCACATCGGGAGACCGGCCGGCAGCCAGCTCCCGGTGCCGCCAAGATCAGACACCGCCCCACCCGGCGAGACACCGCCCGCCCACCGCCGCCGAGCCAGGCTCACCGCTCACCGGCCACGGGGCAGGCCCCACTCTATGTTCCTGCTCCTTGCATCCGGAACCGGTGCCCTCACACCACCCCAGCTCCGACAGCCACGGGGGCCTCGGCCGCCTTGAGGCGGCTCGGCGACGGGATTCCTTCAACACACCCACCCACCCAGCCGCGGCTGCCGCCAGCCGCCCGGCGCGGCCTTCCCCTTCCCCTCCCCCCCAGGCTGCCCGGCGCCGGCAGCCGGACAGCACGCGACACTGCGCCCCAGACCGCACCTCGTAGAAGGCCTGCACCATCTCCACCAGCACCCACTGCTGACCCATGCCTACAGCCGCCATGGCCACCCCTGCCCGCTTCCGCCTCTTCCGCCCTCCGCCACCTCCCCACGCCGGCGCCACGGGCGGGCCCACGGCCGCAAGAGAGCGCCCCCCTTCGGCTCGGCGGCAGAGGGCCCGGGTCCGCCCTGAGTGGGGAGCGGGGTCTGGCTGGGAAACACGCTCTTCAGGGTCCAGTAAATGGAGTTAACTCTACGCTGAATTTGCACGGGAATATAAACGCGAATGCATCGATGTATAGTTCCCCACGACATTCCGAACTAGGTCCTCCTGGTCGTGCAGCGTGCTAGCATAACCTTGGTGTCGCTTTCTCCACGCCTATGGGGTGAAGAATCAGCCAGCCCCACATTGCCCCAGGTTGGAATCAGCCAAGGGGTTTCGGTACCTCATCAACACACACATTACACTTGCTGCCTCTGCACCTGTAACTGGTGACTTTGTTGCTGTAAGAAGCAGTTGTTCAGATACTTGGCTAGCAAATTGGAACAGCAAAACCAGAGCATAGGGGAAATATAAATTCAAATAAGACAAGAAACTACAGCTTTAAGAGTGTCTCCGAAGTGAGCAACTGTAAAAGCTGAACATCTCTGAGGAGAAAGAAACCCCATGAAGAAAAAGAGTAATTGTGAAGACCTTGCACAGATGCCCCTGTGTGTGGGGAGGTGACCAAGCCCCGGCGCACAGCTGCGTGGGACTTGAGCAACTGCCTAATTGGCAGTGGGGAGGAGGAGCACCTTGGAAACAAGTTTGCTTAGGAAGTGAGGTAGTACTTGATGGAAAGGGAACAAAGGACGCTGCTCCTAAAGGAGGTGTTTGGGAGTTGCTCCACTGAAGCTAAGCCGCTGTGGAAGGCTTCCAGTAGTTTTCTGGGACTTCACCCTTTGGGATTTCATTCACTGGTCTTTGCCATGGTTAGACGAAAGAAACCTGGGGCAACTGCTGATTAAACAGATGATAGAAAAAACCTTGAGTGCTGTGGCTACTACATGCCAACAGTAAGTTATAGTTTTACAGTAGTGGATGGATAAAATCAGGGAACTTCACTTTCACGCTGACTGAAATATGTAATAGTTAAACTTCTCCCCAAGTTTCTGAACTTAGTGTTGCACTTGTAAAATTCCAGGCTTTACTGTGTAAAGAAAAAAAATGTGGTTAGAGGCTGTCTGAAAATTCAAGGCAGAGACAGTAAATGTCCCTTTTATTTTTTATCTGCAAGAAGATTATTCTATGCACTGCTAAGTATTTCTGTGGCTATTGCATCATGCTGGAGAGGAGTCTTGGGCTTTTAGGAGATGGCTGCTACTACCAGCCTCAAAGAATGTGTCTGGTATGCATCCTAGTCCCACACTGCCCTGGGCCACATTAGTTGTCATGGTGGGCTGCAGGTTAAGTTACACCCCTGCTCTCAATATTACATTCTGAATTTGAGTGTTTGATATACACATGTATGATTGGGGGACTAAGAAATTGATTTTGTGGAACACTGGATTAATTGTTTCCAGCCTGAAATGCAGTGACGTTAATAACATACTAACCAGTATTTCTTCTGGCAGTGCCTTCAGAATTCCTGGTCTGGATTATCATAGGGCTGGGTCCCTCATAATGAGCCTATCCTTATTGTTCAGCAGTTTTATTGTTCCAACACAAGGCAACCGCTGCTAATTGCTTAAGGCTGCTATACTTCTAACAGAAAAAAAAAAAAAAAAAAGAAAAAAGAAAGGGAGGTGAAGGGAGAAGTTCTTTTCAATGGTAGTTAACAGCTGGGAGGAAAGGGGAGACAAAAAACATCTTGGGTCTATTTCTGAACTTAAAGTTCTGACAGAAGCCATTGAGATAGCACCCTGTGGAAATTCCTGGTCTGGAAGTGTCAGAGGTTGTCTACACTTTCCCACCCATGCACCCCATCACCCTGTCCCTTATCTTCCAGCTGCACAGTATTCCTAAACTGCTCTTTTTCTGGACCTTCCTTACCAACCCTCTCCTTTCCCACAGCCTGTGTTGAATCCTCAGATCAATTCCCCTGGGTCAGCTCTAGCACGCCAGTTAGCTGCAGTTGTTCTCCTTAGCAGAAAAAAAAAGGAGATGGTACGGCTACCAGGAATTTTGGTTTTTCCTAAGTATCACAGAGGTAGCCAGTGCCAGTTACCTTTGGTTCTCTTTGCTCTACTAGCTCTTCCTCTGGCTTCTTCTTTCTTCCTCTGTCAAGTATGAAACAGATAGCATGAACTGGAAGGGAGGGAATGGCACCCACCCTCTTTCTGCAGTCTTGGATCTCATCCCTAGGTCCTTCACTTTATCAGCTAGAAAAGGGGGAGAACAGCAGTATGAAATCATGCATAACTACGAGGGAATGGTGGTGGTTCCTGCCATCCTACTTGTGTTTCTGTGTTGGAGGTATGCACATGGAGGGGATGGTGGGAAGAGAAATCTGTGAACTTGTGAGAATAGATCCTGAGAGTCATTCACTTCCCTGCTGCCTCGTCCAATCACACACACAGAAGGAGGATGATGGCCAAGGGGATTAGTGGCACAAGGGAGTCTTTGCAACCATTCCCACATGTTCTGGGTGATGAAAGCTTAGCTTATATTATTGTGATTTTAGTGTGCTTAGTTGTTACTTGTTGGCTCTGTGGCTACTCTAAATAAATAAATAAATAAAGCCTTGGGAAAGCATCTGGCAAGGAGAATAGCAGGATAGTACTAGTTAGTCTTTTTTAGTTTTTATTGTTTTGAAACCTGATGCTCAACCAAGATGATGCTGGCAGTGAGCACAGAAGATGTCCAAAGTAATTTGGAAGTTTAGTATTGAGACCAAAAAGCATGTCCCATCTCCTAGTGGGAAGCAGAAATATGTTGCAAGAATACTGTGCAAGTTCCAAGAAGAACTTGAATATCCAGTTCTGTAATTTACCTGATGTGCGGAGGAGTAATTGCTCACAAGGCAAGTGGAGCACAGAGTAAATTTAGTGTTCTCTCAAGCCATGCACCATTTGGAACTGTGCTGCTTAATCCTATTTCTGTTCTGGATTAACTTCACCAGCAGAAACTTGTTTTAGATCTGCCTGGGAAACATCTGGAGATTGTAACCTTTGACACAAGTTTTGTGTAGGATTAATGGTGCCTACTGACCAGAACACTATCCCAAACTGTACCATGGCACCCTGAACAACTGTAGTGACAAAGTGGCATAAAGTGGAAATGCCATGATGTTTTCCTGGCATACAGTGGGGACCAAATTTGGCCTCAGTTGTCTGGAGTTAATAAGTATTGTAATGGTGTAAGAGTGGCCAGAATCCTCTTTTAAATCATATTCAGCCAGCAGTGTACCTTTGGAACAAAAAACTAGAGATACACTTTGGAACAGAATGCAGACATGGCTGTAGGCAGAGCAGTCTGTCTCCTGCTTGTGCATCTTTTCAGTGCCTGTTCCCCAGGTGGGCTTGGCAGCACTGAGCTAAGCAGATAAGCTTCCAGTAAATGTCAGAAAATGGAATTCACAACAGATAGGCCCCGTTCTGTGATGACCAAAGAAAACTTATATTAGGAACTTTTAAGAGCTGCTCAGCCAGACCGCTGGGACCACTGACAGACCAGACACTTTAAAGGGGAATGTTTGCCTTGCAGAGAACCCATTACCCATATGCGGTGTTGCCATATTGCTGTTGCAGAGCTAGATTTTGTATCCTGTGTGGTTAAATCCCACATATCTATGATTCAAGACTTCAGACATAATCAGATTGGAGATTTGCAGGCCAGGACTTTCTGCTGGGCTGGTTGCCCATACTGC